>CAIGRL010311817.1:0-41113 GCA_903798325.1 Fraxinus xanthoxyloides
GCTACGAATGGCCCAAGTGGGTTACATTGGATGTTCTTGCGATTGTGGCATCGATTATACAATCAGTCAAAGTTAGGCCGAAGCCGACTGAATAAAACCAACGAGACTTTCATCATCGCCCAGGGAGGTCGTTTGACAACAAATTGCCTAACAGAAACTAAATCTTTAGCAAAAGTATATAGATCATTAATACATGGATCTTTTTCAAAGTTGATCTAGCATAGCAAAATACTTACTGATATATTTGTGAATCCATATACTTCTCTAACTCATTGTAAACGGTGAAGTCGTATGTTGAAAAACAAGAGTGCACTGTGATCTTTGATTTGCTCTTGTTTTCCATAAATGGTCCACTTTGTATGGTATATTTTCTCTTTGTACTCAATTTTCATGATTGCATTTGATATTAAGTATGTTGTTATATCTATAAAATTAGATTGGACCTCTTAAATCAAGTAGCCTCGTCTTGGGGTTGTGCTTTGTCCATTAGCCCATTTCGCTAATAGGCCTCGTCCTTTTGAAGCCAACTTATAGCCTCAGATAATTCGAGATGAGCTACCAGATAGATACTTAATCATCGCTTTGCAAGTATACTTTTGCCTCTAGCTTGTGCTTTCACTATCGTCGAGCACAATTATATGATCTCATCCTTACGAGGTCAGCTTATAAGCCTCCGATCATTCAAGACGAGCCACCATCTCATAATCTCATTATTGTCGAGCACGTTTATAATACCTCATCCTTTGGAGGTTAGCTTATAAGTCTCTAATAATCAGAGACCAGCCACCAGCTAGATGCTTATTCCTCGCAATACAAGATGCTTTGCCATGCAAGATGGTTATACTTATGCTTCTAGCTTGTGATTCTCATTATCGTCGAAGCACATCTATAAGACATCATCCTTCAGAGGCCAACGTAAAAGCCTTTGATAGTTCGAGACGAGCTACCAATTTGTAGCCTCACTATTGTCGAGCACATCTATAAGACATGCCCATTTCTAGGCTAATTTATAAGTCCTCGATAATTTGAGATGAGCCACGAGCTATATTCCTTACTCTGCAAGATGCATTGCCATGTGAGATGGTTATACCTATGCCTAGAGCTCATTATGTTCATTATCGACGAGCATAGCTATAAGATCTCATCCTTTTGAGGTTAGCAGCCCTCGATATTTTGAGACGAGTCACCATCTCATAGTCTCACTATTATCGAGCATATCTACTAGACCTCTTTCTTTCGAGGCCATGTTATAAGTCTCCAATAGTTGAAGACGAGTCACCAGCTATATGTCTATTTCTTGCTCTATGAGATGCTTCGTCACATGAGATAATTATGCTCATGACTATACCTTGTGATTATGCCATCATCAAGCATAATTATAAAACCTCATCCTTTTGAGGTCAACTTATAAGCCTCTAATAATTCGGACGAGCCACCAGCTCGTGGTTACATTTTATGGTGAATATTGTTTGTTTATGTATATTATAGGAAAAGTGGTGTGAAATAACACACGCACGAGAGAAACATTAGACTCCGAGACTAATTAATCGCAAAAACCATCATTTTCAGACTCTTATCCTATAACTAATATGCTTAATAGATTTCAATCGATACAAACGGAGACATAGTTTTGTCAAAGATGGTGGGAAATCCAACACCACATTTTGTACTTTGAATAAAGTTACGTGTACATGATGGAGTTATATATATATATATATGAGGTGTCAAGAAGAGCGAAGAGTTTTTTTTTTTTTTTGGTTGAAGAAACTTTGATCCAATTATATCTTATCACATCATGTGTATGTAAATCATTATATAAATCTTTATATACATGTAGCACAATCATTTCTTTTATTAATGACCGATTTGCCTATCATTATTTCAAAACTCATTTTCAACTACACATTATCAAAATAAAATATTTTTCACGTAAATCCAATTTTTTTTCCTACTTTTCAACCACACATTCTCCGTAAACTCATCATTGCAAAACTCATTTTCATTTAACAACAATAGTCAAACTGTTGGGTGCGTTGCACTAAATGTGTATTGACCGCTAATTTTTCTCTTTTATTATTTTGGTCCTATAGAAAAAGATACATTGACTAGACCTGTATCTAAACATAGCGAAATGTAGATTCTTTCTCCCATGAATTTTCTGTAATTTCGTGATTTAGAAAAATTTAAATTTCGTGGAGTTAACGTTATTAGATCAAGTGCATGGATCATTGAAAACCATGGCACGAAATTACCATGTACTACTGATGATGTGTCATCTCCATCCCTTGAGCTTTGAGCTCCGGGTCATGCCAAGCTCAACTGTGAAGGTCGTAGACCATTCTCGAGCTTGTTTTGGTGGACTTACTAATTGAACAAAAAAACAAAAAAAAAAGAATAGCCAGTCATCTCAATCTCCGATGATCGTAATAATTGTTTTCAACATCTATCTATTTCAGGGACTGAATTGGTTACAGTATATGGGGTTGAAATTGGGTATTGAAGCTCCGTGTATTGTTGTAAAAAAAGTACTATTACCATGTACTCAAAATTTAAACAGTATTAACTATTTAGAAATAATTTTAGCCGCCTGTTTATCAAAGTCAAAGTAAAAAATTAATTTTAACTATATATTTCATAAGACCCACAACTTTTAATCACTTATTTTATTAAAATCTGAAAAAAAATTGATTTTAATCTCTACTAAATATGAGCTTAATTTGAAAATAAAATAAAAATGAATAGTATATAATTGAATAATGCGTGTAAATCCATTGGAACATGTTATAAATCAAAATAAAATAATTTATAGAATTTGCCAAATGGAAGCTGCAAGTCTTTGGATTTGACATATAAAACCTTAGGTCATTAAAAAAATGTATTTGGTTCAACAAAAGAAAGCAGATTAGGGTCAAGTGGCTAATTTGAGGTTGAAACCCTAAGGAATAGAACATTAACAATTCGCCTGGACTACAAAAACAACCACAAGAACTGCAATTACACACAGATTCCGCTTTGATTGAAAACATAAACACAACGAATATCTAGATAAGCACTAACAGATGCTGCCATTAAGCATAAGAATTATATATCTTGATATGGACTCAATATGTTAGAGAGATTTAAAGTAATCATATTTGCATCAACGATAAGTAGAGTACCATGAGCATTTATAATACTATGAATCTGTGCAGATGTTGACCAAAAAAGATAGCTCCGACATTCATCCCAACCATACTTCTGAAGATACCTCCAACATCCATTCGAAAAGTCTATCATGCTACATTACATTTTGTATCATTGTTTACATTGTGCCACATGACAGCACACTAATGAAGAGTTTAAAAAAAAAATAGATAAAATTTTCGCCCACATTTTTTTTGAAAACAAATGAGATGTCAAACATAATGTAAGTCGTACATTTAGCATTTTCCCCGAAAAGTTTCTAATGACCATACTTCTGAAACTCCCACTAGCTAATGTCTCTATGATAGTAATGAAATGATAAATAAAATGTTAAAATGGGGTTTGATACCACTTGTTGTGACACCAATCACCGGATTGAGATATTGGAGTTATATGACAAATAATAATGAAGTATTTGATCAAGTAAAAGAATAAAAAAGATAAGAATATGACAGAGAACTTAAGAGATTTTATTGACTCAAGAATAATGGAAAAGAGATAAAAATATTATAGTGATCCTAAAATCTAGTAATCATAAATCTCACAAATTAAATTGTAGAGAAAGCTGAAAAGCCATATATATAGGCAACTAAGTAGGGAGACGTCTGAACCCTAATAGGTGAGTTGTAGTTGAAGTAAAATGTCAAAAACGTGTTACAACGCGAAACGGGCTTGGGCCGGATAATATTGTCGCCCGAGCGACAAGGTAGTGACATGCGGGTGACAAAGTCTCGGGTGTTTTCCTACTGGGATCACTCGAGCAGCCTACTGGGATCACTCGAGCAGCCAGTTAGCACCAAGCTAGCGAGAATGCGACATCTTTTTCCTCCGGTCCATGATTTCAATCCCTTCAAATCCAATACAAATTTCAACTCCCAACGGGCTTCCAAAATAGAACTTCAACTTGACATAGAACTCTAATAGCATTCCAAACTTGAATTCTCTTTGACCTGCACTTCAATTAGAATTCTTCAATATTTCAAACAATTCAACAAAGGAATTCGAGTCACGTCCAAATTCCAACAATCTCCACATTGACTCGAATTCAAGGAACGAATTAGCTTCTTCAACAATAACCAAAAAATTAATTTCTCCAACAAAACACAAAATTTTTCACATCTTCCAATGAATTCAAGCACTACTCTGGAAAATTACTTTAGATTCCCAAAAAATCATAATGATCTTGAATTAACCAAAATGTACTATAACACACCCTAAAGTAGAATCAACACCAAATGTTTTTACAGAGGCCCCTTGCTAGATTGTATACCTTCTACTCTACTTAAAACATGCTCAACAAAATTAGCCTCCTCATACCTTATTCCACTTTGTCCATCCCTAACAATTGAATATAATGGAACCGCAGATGATGGTGGCAAGTGACATTATTCATATCTTCTAAACTCCACCGAACAATATTCTTTTAATATGACCATTTATGAGCTCCTAAAGGTATTATACCAACCTGAATGTCCTCCACAGTACTGAGCATGTGCTTATTGATTCTTCTAGATTCTGCCCAACCTTGCAATATTTTCCGTCCCTCCAATACAACCTATGCACCATTATAAACCTTCAAATCTCCACCTCCACCAAAGAACTCATAACCTTTTGAATTAAGGATAGACACAATATGAGATTCTTCTTCAAATTTGGAACATGTCGAACTTGGCCAAGTATTCTAATTGTCTCATCCAAAAGTTTCAATCTGACTATACCAATTCCAACAATCCGAAAGATGCGTTATTTCCTATAACCACGACACATTTAGAAACAATTTCATATATAGTAAACACTTCCTTAATATGACACATATGAAATACACGTGTTGAATCAAGAGTCTAATCATCTTTCGATTTAGACTCAATATTAGAAATAGTTAAGAGTTCTCCATCACTTACAACGTTCTCCGCGAGGTCTGCTTCGCACGAAATATCTTAATGTCTACTTACAATCACCATTTCTTTATGCTGCAATATGCAACAATCCTTCTTCAAGCATCATTTCTTCTTGCAGTAGTTACAAATTTGATTACTAAACTCAATTTCGATTTGCCCCTTTCAGAACCACCATGAGTAATCGGGCATTCTCCATCTCTGGCCTCAGAAATCAGATGTTTCATCTTCTCTTTTGAATACAAAGCATCATACACCTCCTCTATGGTGAGAGTATCACGACTAAATAGGATCGTGTCTCTAAATGAAGAAAATGAACATAATAGGATCAAAGTCAAATCTTCTTCATCATATTCTACTTCCAAAGCTTCCAAATCAGCGATGATCTTTTTAAATATAGCTATGTGATCATCCTTCTGTCATGCGATAAGAGTATAATCTCTGCTTGAGGTTCAACTTATTTGTCAGACTTTTAGTCATGCACAATTTCTCCGACATCAACCATAAAACAGCTGATGAATTCTCCTTCAAAACGTCCTAAAAATGGTATTTGATAGATGAAGATGAATGTGATAAATTGCCTTCTTATCCTTCCGTAACTTCTCATCCGCTGTCAAAGTTGTTGACATCTTATCAATTCCTAGAAACACATCATCCAAATACAGTTGTGAGAGTACTACACGCATCTTAACTTGTCATAATGAAAATCTAATGCTCCGATCCAAAAGCGAAATGTCATACTTCATGGAAATCATCACAAATAAAAATTTCGAACAAATCAAACCTTACGCTCTACGAAACTGCTGAACTTTGGCTCTGATATCATTTGTTAGGATTGATATCACTTGTTGTGACATCAATCACCAGGTTGAAATGTTGAAGTTATATGGCAAATAATAATGAAATATTTGATCAAGCAAAAGAATAATAAAGACAAGAATATGACAGAGGAATTAAGAGACTTTGTTGACTCAAGAATAATGGAGATGAAAGAAAAATATTACAATAATTCTAAAAGTTAGTAATCATAAATCTCACACATTAAATCGTAGAGAAAAGCCATATATATAGGCAACTATGTAGGGAGACATCCAAACCCTAATAAGTGAGTTGTAGTTGAAGCAGAATGCCAAAAACGTGTTACAATGCGAAACAGGCTTTGACCGAATAACACTGTCGCTTGAGTGATAGGCGAGCAACAACCCCGTCACTTGAGCGACGAGGTAGCAACGGCGGGCAGCAAAGTCTTGGGTGTTTTTCTACCGGGATCGCTCAAGCAACCAGTTAGCGACAATGCGGCGAATTTTTCATCCGACCCATAATTTCAACCCCTTCAAGTCCAATACAAATCTCCAACTCCCAATGAGCTTCCAAAATAGAACTTCAACTTAATATAGAACTTCAATAGTATTCCAAACTTGAATTCTCTTTGACGTGCATTTCAATTAGAATTTTTCAAGAGTTCAAACAATTCAACAAAGAAATTCAAGTCACACCCAACTTCCAACATGCCTAACATATGCAATAACTGAAACATCAATAACTCTGATTGCATAATGGGTTTCAATGATCCCACTAACTTGAGGAAGCATCTTCAAAACATATTTGTATCCTTAATACAAAGACAAAATTGAAATTCCCTCCATTCAACTAAGATGATCCCTATCAAAGTAAAATTCAATAGGCATACTATAATAGTTTAATGTATAAAAGCCAATAAAAAGTTAAAGTTTGAGTGAAGCTTCATACCCCAAACAACTGTGCACTCCTCGCTTGTTGCACTAGTTTGATTAGCCCGACACTCGATACCTGATTACACCAATGCAAAAATCAAATAAACATGTTTAACCACAAAAAAAGGCAAACCCAAAGTAAAAATTCACCGAGATCCATAATATAGTTCCTACAATTTGCACAGTTATCCACCACTATCTGCATCACAAGTCACAGTCAGGGTTTTTCTAAAACCTAAAATTGATATATCACTTCCAACATACATAAACATTTGTGTGCGCGTGCGGTAGAGTTAGGTTAATGTATATACCCAAGCCCAGAGAGAGAGAGAGGCGTTCCATTTCTTGATCTTGAATCGCTTGGCTTTCATAGTTGATGTCAAGGGAGTAGGATTATCGGAGGAATGACCAGCACCAGAGAATCCCTCGTCAATCGGAACAATAATAAGCACATGTTCAACAACCATTATTTTCAAACTCTTTTTTTCTACATATTCATTTTCAATAACATATTAACACAATAAAATATTTTGTACACAAATTAAAATTTTTCCCTATTTTTTAACTCCAATTTCTCCTAAAATAACTATCCAAAACTTTATTTTCCCTAAATAATCGTTGTCAATCAGGGGTTTAATCAATGTTGTCAAACTCGACCCAGACGATGACCCATTTAATGTAGCGGGTCAATGAGTTAGTGGTTCAACAGGTGATCCGGTAGTTTAACCAACGGGTCATTGCATAAAAACCTGCAAAAAATATAAAGTTAAATTTTTTTTAGAGGGAAATTAGAACTTTGAATTTATTTTTCACTAATTATTTAAGTCTATGAAATAAAGTAAAAGGTTGGAGAAAAGTTTTTTAAAAGAATATTTTTATAAAAGTTTTAAATAATTCATTAGATAGATATAAATTATTGCACAAAAGTAATATTAAATCACTTTATGTTCAAGTTGTGAAGAATTCATTATTTTTCTTAAATGTCTAGGTCCAATTCCCTTAGACCAAAAAAATTTGTAAGGGGATTTCAAAATTCAATCAAACCGATCAATCGGGTTGGGTAAATCGCCGATTAACTCAGTCAAAGCCCAATTTTGATCGAGTCAAGTACATTTCTATCAAATTAATATGCCCTACCCGATCAAGGGCCAGGGTCGTCGATTTTTCAGGCCCTCTAACCTGGCCGAGCTGGTTTGGGTTTTATAACTATGGGTTTAATGTCTCTATCTAGAGATGCCATAGTATCAAGGCAAAGTTAGGGCACTGCTTTTTAGGGTGTGATTTAGGGAGTGGCAAATGGGTGCCGTAGGCTCGGTTTGGTGGCTCGGGTTCGAGCTTAGCATAATTTGCTTAAGTCCCATTTTTAGTGAAAAACAAAAAAAAAAATTGAAATAGTGATTTTTTTTAAGAATATATTTAGAAATAAAAAAATCGATTTACATGTAAAATTATTTTTTGAGATAATATGTGGTTAGAATGAGTTTTGGAAAAAAAAATGTCTTGAGCTGAGCATAGTTTATTTTTCACGAGTAATTTTGTTTTTTTTCACCTTCGTTTCGAGCCAAAGCCAAATGGTAAAATGTGATTGCAGGGCTGCCAATGGTCCAAATTTAGTCCATGTTTGATTGCCATTATTGAGAAAAAATGATATTTTGAATAGTGTTTTTTTTAAGAATGTATAATTAAAAGTAAAAAATATTAAGTTTACGTACAAAACATTTTATTGTGTTAAGAACGTGTAGTTAAAAATGAGTATGAGAATTAAAGAATTTTATTTTAAAGAGAGACAAACATGAGCTTAACCTTTTCTAGATAATTGATACAAAATATTTCTATGCTTTGTTTGTTTCATGCAAATTGTTTTTATCCATTCAATTCTGTGTATTTCATTGTTAAATCAAGCAAATATTGTACAAATCGTTATATTCGTCCATTTCATGCATTAAAACCTTGTCAAATGATGAATTTATTTCCCTCATTAAATAAACAAAAAGAAAAGAAAGAAAGAAAAAGAATGATGATGATGATAATAATAATAATAATAATAATAATAATAATGTAAAAGGTTGTGGAATTTCTTCATCTGAATCCTCTTATAATGGATAAGGCGAAGTTATCATTTCCTTCACATTTTCTCCCATGTCCATGAGTACCCAATCATTTTGAGCGTCACCCAAAACGGGAATGATATCGTTTCAGTGAATCAAATCACTATCTATTCTTCATAATATATTGATGGGAACTACGTTTTCATGCTTTATGAAGAGACTTTTGAGTTCTTCCAGAATTCTAAGTTTTACTTTATCTTGATGAATGATATTAGCCATAATAACTCGAGAGGGTACACAGAAAGTTTAAAGATTTACTAAACTATGTTTATGCATGTAATTAGATTACTATTGGATGTCATACTATGTTTGCATCATCTCTCCTAATAATTTTGCATAAATTTCTAGTTCGTATGAAAATGAGAGGGCTTGATCAGATAAATGCAATGCTGCCGGAGAAAATAATGGTGGAGGTTTTTCGGTACCGGAAATCGAAGGAGAACTGAGAGGTCGTGATTCGGTCTAGAAAGGTTAAGTCATGAGACCATTCACATCGACTTATTAGTCAGCATCCATGCCCTGGTTGAACGCCCTAATTGACTGACTTGTCAACGCCCTATTGTTTCCATTGAAGAATTTCCATTTACATCTCATACACTAAATGATGCAAGGATTCATTTCTTTGAAAGGGAGAGAGGATGAAAACCTCAAGTTTATTGAGATCAATACGTACAATTGCGTTAATTTAACGATCACATGTCTACTTCAACGTCATAGAGAAGATGAATATCAAGAAATATATTTATCATTAGACAATGCCCGTGACATAAAAAAAAAAAAAAAAAAAGTCGAAATATTAGTCCCTATTTTTTTTTTAAATTCATGTGCCTTCAAACTTATTTTCAATCACATTTCATGTGATTCATAACTTTTATAAAATTTTCAATCTCATATTTCTACAATTTTTATCAAAATCTATTTTAGTTTGAGTACTGCAATTAAAATTACCTGTTTTGATCTTACACAACCCCACAAAAAATATCCGATTGGAATAAAAACTTCGTTCTTATTTTCACATCGAAATATAGTCTTCTCAGTGAATTTACCATTCATACAGTTTTTTGAGGTCTTTGAAAATAAAACTTATGGACGTCTTTCTCTCACTTCGAAATGTGAGTTAATAACTAATCACAAATATAATTTTTAAAATATTTTAGTAAGGAAAGTCCAATCAATTTGAATTCTTTATAATCTCCTACTTCAGTTTAAATAAAAATATTTTAGGACATTATCATATGACAACTGCAATATTTTTTCTTCAAAATCTTCACTTTAGATAACAAATATACTCGGAAAAGTATAACAAACTCGAGATTCAAAGTATGAGTAAGTATTGTTTACGCACGTTCATTAGGTGTGTTCGAACGAGCATGTGAACTTCACTAATATATAGGTGCACATGAATTTAAACAAATTTTTCAACACTTCATCCAATTATTATTTAATCAAACGCGTAGTCCTTAGAAGTTCGTATCATAAAAATCTATGAAATTAAGAAAGTCAATCAAGCAACAATTAATATCGGTTTATTTAGTATAAAATATGTTGCTAGTCATATTTTCACAATAGACTCGATCGACCTCCAAACATACTCGTTAAACTAAACAACCAAATTAATAAATGGACTGATCAAACCACACAACACAACCAAACGGACTCATCAAAATAAAACATGGACATAAAATGAACGAGATTATTTTTTGACTCAAATCACAATACTATATCCTTAGGTTGATTGCTTCAGAGTACAATATCTACCAACGGAGAATGCTTGGATAAAATGTGGCTTTGATCATAGCAAGGAGGGAAGGAAGCTGAAGCTTGGCATACAAGATCACTGGTATGCAAGAGAGTGCGACTATTGGTACGCGAATCTGGTCATCTTTATGAGCAAATACAATAAATAATGCAGAACTAAAGGCAATCGTTAAAAATATGAAAGAGAAGAGCAACGAAATTAGACCGATTATCACTCTGTGGGGCAATGCACGAAGAAAATCACGAACTCCATAGCGGGAGGTGAAAATGGATAAGAAAGTTAGAACACTAGTGATAGAAGAGAAAAGTGCAAGAGCATCTGCAATGGCGAAGATCATGAAGGAACTTTCATTGGAGAAATTGGGTATGCCATTGGCATCGTTTCCTCCAGGTACTTGGAATGCGGCAGCAAATGCCACTGTGGCAACGAGTGATCCTGCAACTGAGCTTGCAGTTGCCATTCCTGTCATCCATTTTTTTTCGTTTGCAGCCATTTTAGCGTGCTGAACTTCGAAGAGGGCAAATGGTATCATTTTTTGTTCATTTGCCGAATTTATTTCTTGAGGCGTTACAAGCTCGCTCACTTTCTGCATCAAGCAGGAAATTTGGTAGGAGATCAATTTTCATATTCCATGAGGGTGCACAGTGGAAAAATTGGTCAGTGATTTATAAACTGAAATGGTTCTCACTGAGAAGAGAGAATGTTTTCTACCAGTTGAAAAACAATATTCGAGTTATAAGTGCTACATTATTCCAGTGAATGCATTATGTGGATGAAGGTAAAAACTGATAAAAATGTTTCCTAANAGTTGCCATTCCTGTCATCCATTCCTTTTCTTTTGCAGCCATGTCAGCGTGCTGAACATGGAAGTGTGCAAGTGGTGTCATTTTTAGTTCATTTGCCGAATTTAATTCTTGAGGCGTTACAAGCTCGCTCACTTTCTGCATCAAGCAGGAAATTTGGTAGGTGATCAATTTTCATATTCAATGAGGGTGCATAGTGGAAAAATTGGTCAGTGATTTATAACCTGAAATGGTTCTCACCGAGAAGAGAGAATGTTTTCTACCAGTTGAAAAACAATATTCGAGTTATAAGTGCTACATGATTCCAGTGAATGCATTATGTGGATGAAGGTAAAAATGAATAAAAATGTTTCCTAAAACTTCAATTAGAAACCCATTCTGAAACATTTTTTCTGGAGTTCGACACTTTCAAATTCAAGTGGGGGCAAAAACAGGCAATTCTTTTCTGGCCTGAGCTTAAACATAAGACAGGTAAGAATATTATTATTACCTTAAACCACTGAAGTTCAAGCTGCATTTCAAATATAGCTCCGGAGTCAGTATCGATTCCAGCATGACGCGGTTGAGATCCCGCCAAATGCAAAAGATTGTTTTTCTTGTAATCAGGATTTTGTTGGTACGTCCCTTTCCGTTGCTTATTCTTCTCATGCGCCATCTTCAAAATGTTTTCATGACGGTACATTACAGCAACATGAAATATTGAACGCTTCTTATCATTTGTATAAGTTATTGCGGTAGGAAGAGACTCTAGAATTTCATGGACAATCTCTTCTATTCCATTCTGTGCCCCTAAAAGTAATGGCTTACCAAGTTTCATTTGGGATTCCTCCATTTTTTTAATATTTGAGCATAAGTGCTGGACTAGTCGAAGTGCATGATGATGCTTCAATTTTAGTGCAGGAATGTCCTTATTTTGCACTGCATTTGCAACAAATCCCACTAATTACTTCATGACTAAATAATCTCTTGGGTTACTTTGTTAAGTGACTGCTTATACATATTCTTACCTAGGACTTTGGCAAGCAGATTCCAGACCGTCTTGTACACTGCAAAACAACCTTGTGAAGACCAGAAGTAAACTCTACCTAAACATGGAGGAATTTGGTGATTTCATCATACCTTCATATGGTGAATGCTCTGTACTCCCATTCGTGGGAACATCTACAATAAAAACAATTGATTAAAATCCGTTGTAGTAGATATGATATGATTTATTGATTCGGTTTCTTTTGGTCCCTTGGTTCTGAAACAAAACTATAATTAAAAATCATGCAAAAAAGGCTTTGAGGTCGGGTGTGCTGACCCAACCCGTAGCCTTTAGTAGTTTGATTTTGAATGCAAGTTATATGGCATTAATTATAACTAGAAATGCTGAAAATTTGAGAATCGAAGTACACAAACAACATACACATATTTGATAATGAATACAGGAGAGGAAAGGAAACTCAGAGATACATGAATACGAGTAGATTAAGGACTGCCAACTGCTCAAGCGAAATCCACTTTTGAAACCACCCGGATCACTGGCCATCTGCTCCAAAGGACTGATATTCTCTTCATCCCAGGCCAATTTCTTGTTGAAATCAAGTAAATCAAGAGCCAAATCTAAAATATCAGCAGAAAAACATTTAAAAATTTTATCTCAGAAAAATTAATATTTTCAAGATTATTTTTCTGTATAAATTGATACATCACAACATCAAATCCACATGACCTCCCATGCGTTTTGATATGTTAGTTGATTAGCAGGTGAGCTAAAGAAGTTGGAAGAGCTAGACTTGATCTCACCATAAGATCCTGCTTTTATTAAAGATTTCATAACCCTCGAACCAACACTAGCACCAGCACCAGCTGCTCCTTTAAGTAGCTTGGAATGATTTTCATCTTCCTTGCCGGCTTTAAGCAAGTAAGAAGTCATTCTGCGAGCATTTGCTTGTCCTCGCCTCACAGCTAATTGAATTGGCAAAAGTCCATCTTTGTTTTCACAATTCAGCAATTTGGGATCTTTTTTCACAAATATTTTGGCATCTTCAACAAGTCCAACATTTGCAGCTAAGTGAAGCACTGTATTCCCAAAGTTGTCAGTCTCATCCAGTGAATTTGGTGCAATCTTATCCAGCAGCCTGTTGACTAAACCATTTTTAGCTTCATTGACGGCCGAGAGGAGCAGTGTTTCTCCATTTTCATTTAGCTTGGCTGTGGATACTTCATTTCGATGGTCTTGGATTATTCGTTCGATATTCTCCCACTTGCCTTTTTTTAATGCTTTGTACAGATCTTTTTTCCAAGTATCATGCTCTTCTGGGCCGTCAATGTCAACTGCTTTCATATCAAGAATTGAAGGAAAATGTGTGCTTATACATGTCTTTTTTATTCTCAAAAGTCAATAAATAAAATATTACAATCAAATACCAATAATACTTTACTTGAGGCCATGTTATTAATAAAATAAAAACTAAAAATAGCGTTACTTATTACTGGTGAATTCATCCCGTCGCCGTGAGTGCTGCTCCATCTTCTTCAAAATTGATCTCCTAACTCTGTGTTCACAGTGTAATTTCTATTATCTCAAAAACTAACCCTCCTTTTATACACAGACTACACTTGCATTTGACTCTACTATAATATTGTTGACAATGAAAAATGTTTACAAATTTGTTGGTGTAACTTAAAGTTACCATTAATTTGGAGCTGGCTTCTTTTTCCTTTTTCCTTTATACTTTATTCTTATTTCTTATGAATGATGATTCTGATTTAAAAAAAAAAAAAAAACCTTTTTTTTGTGCAGTCAAATCTCCGTTTTATATCAACTAAGAATGAAGCTAGCATATATTT
The DNA here is from genome assembly GCA_903798325.1 of Fraxinus xanthoxyloides. Classification (NCBI taxonomy): domain Eukaryota; kingdom Viridiplantae; phylum Streptophyta; class Magnoliopsida; order Lamiales; family Oleaceae; genus Fraxinus; species Fraxinus xanthoxyloides. The sequence continues at coordinate 14,317 of CAIGRL010311817.1, forward strand.
TACTTGAATTCAACTTGATGCACGAAAATTATGTTTTTAATTTACTCAAGCACTACTTTCGTCTCCATTAGCTGAATTATTATATAATTCTATGTGAAACCAAAGTATAGATTCCATTCTTTTTTTAAACTGTTGCATCAACAAATATTTATAACAACCGTGCTATATTTACATTATGAGTTATATTAAGGCTTACACTATTTGATTTGACTAGATCTACACAATTTATTGGAATGTTAAAAGATTGCCTTCATTTGAAAAGAATTAATAAACGGTTTAATTTATAAATAGATAAAATGAAGGGTCTATAATTGGATAGTATTTATGGACCTATTAAAATATGTGGTTGAAAGTGAATATTGATCATTTATAAATAGTTTATAAATTTTGCTACATGAAGCTAAATAAAAGAATAAGAAATAAAGGAATAAAGGATAAAAAAGGAGAAAGATAAAGGGAATAAAGAAGGTTCATATAGTTAGATTTAGGCATGACGTTTGGTATTTGAGTATTTTTTTTCCTTTTCTTTACTCTTTTTTTTATTCTTTTACTGTATTTTAAAGGTTTTTTACATGTTTTGTTGCCCTCGGTTTTTTATTGGTGACATAGTCAACAGATTTCGACTCCACTTATGTTCAGGCGTGAGGCTTATATGCACTTAGACAAACCGTTACAAGCACATGACCTTCTCCTGAGGTAGGTAGGAGATCGTGAGCACTATAACGGTCAAGTCAATTAAATTGTATATTCATGTATGGAATAAACAGAAGACATGAGCCATGAGTATGTGAAGAGGCATTGAGTTGTAGAAATAAACAATAATAGTTAGCAATATTAATATTGAAAGTGTGGAGTTGAATTACCTTCAAAATACATGAAGTGTGAGCTTTTAAGGTAGGAAAGATGAAGTGGTTACCGTTGAATGAAAGACACTTAGCCATCTTTGCGGCTGACGCATCATCTCTTAGGCATCACCTCTGCAATTCTAGGTTTGAAAGATATTTAATAATTTTAAAAATAGTCCCTTATAGCCTAGATCTAGCATATGAAATGTAGACTAGCAGGCATCTACTATAGAGAGGTCACATAAATAAATCGTGAAGATTTTGTACCAAAGATCTCTTGGAAAGACAACATTAGGGAGATGCCTTCGTATAATTAAATGTTGGCCGCTTCGAAAATAGGCTACAGCAGATCGTAGTACCTCGCTTCAACCACGGAGCTTCGACATTTACATGGCACCTCGACTAAGGTAATGCAACACTTCGGCTTCTCCTTTTAGAGGGCCTTGATTAGGCTAGGTAAACGAGTGTTATGGAGTGAGGGCTTGAGATGGCTTCTTAGCTAGCTACCACATGACTAGTGATTAGGGCCTCATAGGATGAGGCATAACAATAGTCCCCTAAATCCAAGCGTAAATTTCATATAAGGTGTGGACTTCGGTAAGAAGTGAGAGAAATTATATGATACAACGAATCCATGAACTTTACCACAGCTGGTGCATAGGTTGATGCCAAACTGCAAAGTAGAATCGAATTGTTGCTTAACAATCTTAAACTTTTTTTGCATCCTTTGCTCCAACTTCACAAGAGCTTCATATTCTACTTTTCGAGCAATTCGTTATCCTTCTAACTCCTTCTCCATACTATGTACATTGGAAGATGTCTCAATGTCTCGAAGGCGACCATTTCCCAACCCACGAATTTGACGTCCGATCTTTGCACTTAGAACGCATCATGACATTAAGACTAGCCTTAGGATCATCTACACGTATCTCCTTCAAAGGGTATCTTCGAGAAGTTGCTTCTCCTTTGCCTTCTCTATAAGATATTTATACTCTTTGACATGAATCTCATCCTACAAATATAATAAAATAGCCCATATAATTAAAATGTGCAAGCGATATAATAATACAACTATACGCAAGAGATATATCACATGATAAACAAAACAAAAGTTATAGTGTTGTCTTTCTTACATGTCAGCCTTAGCTGCATTATAAGCCCAACACTTATTCTTCCCTGCACAAGCGAACTCTAAGGTGTCGACTTGAGGAAACCTCGAACCATCCTAATACTAAACAATTACGTTTCAAACACTATATTCAAATCATTAGCAAAATTATTTAATTAAGTACATGCTCATAACATATAAGTTCACTACCTCTGTCATCTCTTCCACGTAAAACATACTTGCATGCTTCTAATGGAAATTCAAATAGTAAAACTCATTTGAAACCACCAAAACGAGGTTGAATCACTTGTCGTTTGTTTGCTTGTCTCCTACACTACTTTGTACTCACTCCTTGGTCGAAAATTCGATCACTCAGGAAAGAATTTGATAGCCACAATCCAAGAATTAAAGATAAAAGAAAGGATGAAGCTAGCATATATTTTACTTGAATTCAACTTGATGCACGAAAATTATGTTTTTAATTTACTCAAGCACTACTTTCGTCTCCATTAGCTGAATTAGTATATAATTCTATGTGAAACCAAAGTATAGATTCCATTCTTTTTTTAAACTGTCGCGTCAACAAATATTTATAACAACCGTGCTATATTTACATTATGAGTTATATTAAGGCTTACACTATTTGATTTGACTAGATCTACACAATTTATTTTAACCATAAACATCACATTATTGTCCAGATTTTTGTCATATATAAAGAGTGTAAAAAATTATGATTTTCATATTCTTAAATAAAATGAAAAATTTACACAAAAAATGAATTCAAAAGAAAAAGGAAAAAACAAGTAACCCTACTTCACTGCCGCAACCACCACATCGCCACCTCCATCACGATGCTGACAATGTGGGGGGCTAGAGCGGTAATCCTTCCTTTGTTCTAGTACCATCCTCAATACCTTAGCAATATATTAAAGGGAATATTTCAACTGGGATTTAAACCTTGGATTGGAACGCTAAAAAATTGCCTTCATTTGAAAAGAATTAATAAACAGTTTAATTTATAAATAGATAAAATGAAGGGTCTATAATTGGATAGTATTTATGGATCTATTAAAATATGTGGTTGAAAGTGAATATTGATCATTTATAAATAGTTTATAAATTTTGCTACATGAAGCTAAATAAAAGAATAAGAAATAAAGGAATAAAGGATAAAAAGGAAGAAAGATAAAGGGAATAAAGAAGGTTGATATAGTTAGATTTAGGCATGACGTTTGGTATTTGAGTATTTTTTTTCCCCTTTTCTTTACTCTTTTTTTTATTCTTTTATTGTACTTTAAAGGTTTTTTACATGTTTTGTTGCCCTCGGTTTTTGATTGGTGACATAGTCAACAGATTTCGACTCCACTTATGTTCAGGCGTGAGGCTTCTATGCACTTAGACAAACCGTTAAAAGCACATGACCTTTTCCTGAGGTAGGTAGGTGATCGTAAGCACTATGACAGTCAAGTCAATTAAATTGTATATTCATGTATGGAATAAACAGAAGACATGAGCCAAGAGGCATTGAGTTGTAGAAATAAACAATAATAGTTAGCAATATTAATATTGAAAGTGTGGAGTTGAATTACCTTCAAAATACACTAAGTGTGAGCTTTTAAGGTAGGAAAGATGAAGTGGTTACCGTTGAATGAAAGACACTTGGCCATCTTAGCGGCTGACGCATTATCTCTTAGGCGTCACCTCTGCAATTCTAGGTTTGAAAGATATTTAATGATTTTAAAAATAGTCCCTTATAGCCTAGATCTAGCATATGAAATGTAGACTAGCATACTTCTACTGTAGAGAGGTCACATAAATAAATCGTGAAGATTTTGTACCAAAGATCTCTTGGAAAGACAACATTAGGGAGATGCCTTCGTATAATTAAATGTTGGCCGCTTCGAAAATAGGCTACAGCAGATCGTAGTACCTCGCTTCAACCACGGAGCTTCGACATTTACATGGCACCTCGACTAAGGTAATGCAACACTTCGGCTTCTCCTTTTAGAGGGCCTTGATTAGGCTAGGTAAACGAGTGTTATGGAGTGAGGGCTTGAGATAGCTTCTTAGCTAGATGCCACATGACTAGTTATTAGAGCCTTATAGGATGAGGCGTAACAATAGTCCCCTAAATCCAAGCGTAAATTTCATATAAGGTGTGGACTTCGGTAGGAAGTGAGAGAAATTATATGATACAGGAACGCTTGTGACCTACCTCTGATATTTAACTTAGCTAAGATGATGATGTGATTGTAGTTGGGAAGGTGATGGTGCTTTAGCATATAGTTTACTATCTTTGCCTAGGAACATGTTGTAGTGACATTGGGCGAATTGAATGTTTGTTTGGTTGTAACAAGGTACAAAAAGTTAGTCCCCTAAATTCGGGTATGGATATTCATATATTGTGTGGACTTTGGTTGTTGATAAGATCTTTTTGTCCAGGCCATAAGTGGAAATGGTACTAAAGTAATTGTGGTGCAGAGGCAGAGTCTTAATAATATTGGGATGAGTCCTCTAAAGATGGATGAAGCTATTATGCAGCTGTGGTAAAGAGGCGAGATGATACCTCTAAAGATAGGTGCAACTGTGATGCAGTTATTATACAAAGTCAAGATGAGGCCTCTGAATATAGGTACATCTGATCAAAGGAGAGATGAGGCCTCTACAGATAGGTGCAATTGTGATGCAAAGGCGAGATGAGACCTCTAAAGATAGGTACAGCTATTTCGGCCTCTAAATATAGGTATAGTTGTGATACAATTATAATGCAGAGCAAGATGAGGTCTTTAAAAATAGATGAAGTTGTAATGTACCTATGATGAAGAGGCAAGATTAGGCCTCCGAAGGTAGGAGCAGACATGATGCAACTTTTAGTGAGGCTATATTAATGTCTGAGCATCGTTTACCCATCCATGCAGTCTTTTGTCTCGTCCTTCGATCTTATGTCCTTCATCCCTCCCAATTCAGCCTTAACTCTTGCGCAAGATGGTTGTTTCATGGATGCATTGGCGTGAGACTTCATTGGGCAAGGACATGCCCTTCAGCATCTTCCATACCATTTACAAACTTCAGGTCTCTAAAATGGATGAGTAGTTTAAGGGTTGGTATTACTTAACCCCATAGGGATTTTATATTTTTTTGTGCAAGACCAACCTAGTCCATTAAGGGGTAGAATGAGTCATGTTTTTGTGCATTGGGCTTGTTGGACACCTTTGAATGAGATACATTTTCTCCTCTTATTGTATCAACCACATTCTACTTATAGTGATTCCATATATACTAAAACCGTGTCTCTCCTCTTCGCATCGTTTATACTTTATGTTTTATTTTCTTGTTTGTAGATACGCTTTCGCATTGTGAGATCTTCGAGGTGGAGTAGGACATAGTGGTGTCAATCGAGTCGAGCGGCCAATTCGTGAAAAAAGGAGCTCTTTTTTTACGAGCGGCTCATGGGTTTTTTTATTTATTTAAGGTTTAGAACATGTAAAATTAAAAAAGTTGAGCTCGCGAACCGAAGCTAGAGTGTATAAGTGGGTATAAAGAAAGTAGCTGAAGAGTATAAGGTAAATACTTATTTGGCATTATCTGCAAAGATTGACTCCTTATTTCACAAGATAGAGGGCATAACACAGACTGTGAATTCAGCACAAGTGAGGAAATCAAATTTTGAAGAATGTGGAGCAGAACATGGTATAGATGAATGTCTTATCCTTACACAAAGGATGGAACATTTGGACTTTGCTCAATGGGGTCAACGTCAGCAAAACAACCCTCACTCTGAAACATACAATCCAAGATGGAGAAATCATCCAAACTTCTCTTGGAGTGGAAACCAGAATCACAATCAGAATCATAATCAGGTGCAATTGCAGTTTTAGCAAGAGAAGAAACCTCAGTTGGAAGACATGTTTGCAAAATTCATGGGAAAAACCGATAAATACATGGAAACCCCTAATCAATTCATAAGGAAGATTGAAACGAATCTCTAAAATCAGGGTACAACTATTAGGAAACTAGAGACTCAAGAGGGACAGTTAGCTCTTTTTATGACAGGAAAAGTACCTGATGCATTGCCCAACAACTCAGAAATCAATCATAGGGAGTATGTCCAAGCCATTATTACATGAAGTGGAGTTCAGTTACCTAAAATACATGTTAAGAGGCCATGTACAGATGAAGAGCAAGTGGAGTCTTCTGAAAAATAGAATAAGAAGCAGGTTGACAACATCGGGAAGACACCAGTAAAAAAGACTCCAGAAGAACCACAGAAAAAGCAAGACACTTCAGTAAATCCCTATGAGCCACCAATTCCATTCCCACAATGCTTGAGGAAGCAAAGAATGGAGCAGCAATACAAAAAATTTCTTGAAGTGTTCAGGAAGCTCTATATAAACATCTTGCTGGCTGATGTACTTTTCTAAATATCGAGCTACGCTAAGTTCTTGAAGGATATCCTATCAAATAAATGCAAATTGGAGGATCATGACACGGTAATGTTGACTGAAAAAGTTAGTGCCAAAATTTAGAACAAGCTTCCACCAAAACTAAAGGATCCAGAGAGTTTACTGTACCCTGTACTACTGATGAAATTTATTTTGATAAAGCGTTGTATGATCTTGATGCAAGTATTAATTTAATGTCGTTNCCCTATGAGCCACCAATTCCATTCCCACAACGCTTGAGGAAGCAAAGAATGGAGCAGCAATACAAAAAATTTCTTGAAGTGTTCAGGAAGCTCTATATAAACATCTTGCTGGCTGATGTACTTTTCCAAATATCGAGCTACGCTAAGTTCTTGAAGGATATCCTATCAAATAAATGCAAATTGGAGGATCATGACACGGTAATGTTGACTGAAAAAGTTAGTGCCAAAATTTAGAACAAGCTTCCACCAAAACTAAAGGATCCAGAGAGTTTACTGTACCCTGTACTACTGATGAAATTTATTTTGATAAAGCGTTGTATGATCTTGATGCAAGTATTAATTTAATGTCGTTGTCTGTTTTCAGGAACTTGGACTAGAAGAAGCTAAAGCAACCACGGTTACATTACAACTAGCTGATCGATTTTTTACACATCCAAGATGAATCATCGAGGATGTGCTCATCAAGGTGGAAAAATTCGTTTTTTCTACTGACTTTCTCATATTAGATATGGAGAAAGATAAAGATGTTCTACTAATTTTGGGCAGACCGTTCTTGGCCACGGGTATAGCACTGATTGATGTTCAGAGGGGGTAGCTAATTTTGAGGCTGGGTGAAGAGCAAATATCCTTCAATGTTTTTAAGGCCATGCAGTTTCCTTCAAAGGCAGACAGCTGTTTCAAAATCGATGTCGTCGACAAGGTGGTGCATGATACATTTCTACTTCAACATCATTCAGATGCATATGAGGCTTGTATCGCTGATTCTCAATCAATAAATTCAGAATCACTTAAGATTGAGACTTGTGCATGATTTATGGAAACCAATCCACCGTATTTTTGAAAACAGCACCTACCAAACTTTGAAGAACTTGGAACGTGGGGCAAGAAGCATGTACCATCTATTCAGCATCCACCTAAACTGGAGCTCAAGCAACTACCACTACACCTCAGATATACTTATTTGGGAATCATGCACTCTTCCAGTGATTACATCAAACTCAATCAGCGAGGTGGAGGAAGAAAAACTAATTCGGGTACTCAGAGAGCACGAAACAGCTATAGGATGGACCACCGCAGATATTAAAGGGATCAGCTCTTCATTGTGCATACATAAGATTCTCATGGAGGAGAATTTTCGACCTAGTGTGGAGAGTCAGTGGGAGTTAAATCCAAATATAAAAGAAGTGGTCCGGGCCAAGGTATTGAAGCTTTTAGATGCAGGCATTATCTATCCTATATTCGATAGTGCATGGATCAGTTTAGTTTAAGTGGTTCCAAAAAAGGGGGAACCACAGTTGTACCTAATGATAAGAATGAGTTTATTCATATCAGAACAGTTACGGGATGGAGGGTTTGCATTGATTACAGTAAACTCGATACAGCTACTAGGAATGATCATTTTTCCCTTCCCTTCATTGATCAAATGTTAGAAAGATTGGCAAGTCATTCACACTACTGTTTCCTTGACGGGTATTTCGGTTACAATCAGATACTAGTAGCGTCAGATGACCAGGGAAAGACCACATTCACTTGCGCCTATGGTACTTTTGCCTACCGTAGGATGCTCTTTGGTTTATGCAACGCTCCAGCCACATTTCAGGGATGCATAATGGCTACATTTTCTGACATGGTTGAGAGATTCATAGAGGTCTTCATAGATGACTTCTCTGTTTTTGGGTCATCGTTCGATGAATGCTTGAAACACCTGAACTTGGTATTACAGAGATGTTGGAAAACGAATCTGGTATTGAACTGGGAGAAATGTCACTTTATGGTGTAGGAGGGCATTGTACTGGGACATCGGGTTTCAGCTAAGGGAATTGAAGTAGACAGGGCAAAAATCCAAGTTATTGAGAATTTACCACCACCAACTTCTGTCAAGATTGTTTGTAACTTCTTGGGTCATGCGGGATTTTACAGACGGCTCATCGAGGACTTCTTGAAGATAACTAAGCCACTATGCAACTTGTTGATGAAAGACATCCCATTTAATTTTGATGATGAGTGTTTGACAGCTTTTCACACCCTCAAAGAGAAGCTTACTTCAGCTCCAGTGGTAGTCGCACCAGATTGGGAATTACCGTTTGAATTGATGTGTGATGCCAGTGATTACGCCATGGGAGTGGTTTTGGGACAGCGAATAAACAAAAATTTTCACGTGATATACTACACCAGCAAAACTTTGAATGATGCACAGCTGAATTATGCAACCACAAAGAAGGAGTTATTGGCGGTCGTGTATGCATTTGATAAATTTCATCCTTACTTGGTTGGGTCAAAGTTCATTGTCTACATAGATCATGCGGCGCAGAAGTATCTAATAACGAAGAAAGATGCCAAGTCGAGATTGATTCACTGGGTATTATTGTTGCAAGAGTTTGACATTGAAATCAGGGATAAGAAGGGTAGTGAGAACGTTGTAGCAGATCATCTATCTCGATTGGAGCTTGGTCAATCAGACGAGTCAGTAGAGATAAATGAGATTTTTCCAGATGAACAAATCCTCAGTGTGGAGACTGCACATTGGTATGCTAATATTGTCAACTACTTGGCCAAGTCCATTCCCCCACCGGAATATTCTAATCATCAGAGGAAGAAGTTCTTTGCACATTTGAAATACTACTTTTGGGAAGATCCAATTCTCTATAGGCGTAGGGCAGATCAAATTATCCGACAATATGTGCCTGAAGAAGAAGTGCATCCGATTTTGGAGCATTGCCATTCATCAGCGTATGCGGGACATTTTGGGGCATCCAAGACAGTAGCAAAGGTCTTATAGTCTGGGTTTTATTGGCCTACATTGTTCAAGGACGCCTTTGAATTCGTGAAGAGATGTGATCGGTGTCAACACACGGGGAATATCTCGATGAAGAATGAAATGCCCTTGACAAGTATTATAGAAGTGGAGTTGTTTGACGTCTGGGGGATTGACTTCATAGGACCATTCACATAGTCATTCTCCAATCAATATATGTGGCGGTTGACTATGTCTCTAAGTAGGTAGAAACAGTGGCATTGCCTACTAATGACGCAAAAGTGGTGATTAGATTCCTCAAGAAGCACATTTTCACTCGTTATGGCACATCTAGGGCTATCATCATTGACGGGGCAAACACTTCTGTAATCGCCATTTCGGCAGTTGCTGAGCAAGTATGGAGTCAAACATCGCATAGCAACCCCATATCATCCGCAAACCAGCGGGCGGTTGAAGTTTCTAATGGAGAGTTGAAGAAAATCCTTGAGGTCATGGTGAATTCATCGAGGAAAAACTGGTCCAAAAAGTTGGACGATACATTATGAGCTTACAAAATAGCGTTCAAAACACCTATCGGGATGTCACCATACCGTCTAGTGTTTGGACAAGCATGCCACTTACCAGTTGAGTTGGAGCATCGAGCATATTGGGCACTTCGAAAGTTGAATCTGGATTTGCAAACAGGAGGTGAACAGCAGCTGCTTCAGTTAAATGAGATGGATAAGTTTCATCATGAAGCTTATGAGAATACAAAAATCTATAAGGAGCGAACCAAGAAGTTTCATAACATGCATATTCAGAGAATTTAATTTCTTGTGGGGCAGCAGGTGTTGTTGTTCAATTCTCGCTTGAAGCTTTTCTCGGGAGAATTGAGGTCAATGTGGTCTGATCCGTATACTATTACATGTGTGTTCCTACATGGGGCTGTGGAAATCACCAATGAGAGCAAAGGTACATTCAAGGTCAACGGACAGCTGTTAAAGCACTATTGGAGAGGAAAATTCTCGAAAGATAACTCCATCGTTCATCTCAAACTACCAGAGTGATCTATACACGGTACAGCCGAGCTATCGACTATAAACTAGCGCTGGATGGGAGGCAACCAATCAATTTTATTCTTTTACTTATTTTTCTTTATACGGCTCTTTAAGCATTTTGCAGTTTTTATGTTTTCATTTGGTAGTTTTAGGTCATCGTTCTCTTGTTAGTTCACACAGCCTCCATGCATCGTTCATACCAGTTATGCATGCATTATACATGTCTTACGTGATCTTAGCATCATTTTTGGGTGATTGGGAACCAAACTCACGCTCATTTAGGCAACAAGACACTTTTCTGAGTTTTAGGACCCACTTGTGATTTCATGGTTGAAATGGTTTTGAATGTATTGTCACAACTCACAAGCACCTCATATAGTTTAAAATGTGTTTGAATGATGTTTGAGGTTACTACATTGGTCGTTTATCCATTTTGTGTAAAATTCACGTGTTTTGGGACAAAAAGAGTCAAAACTGTGTTTTTCATATCCACGTGTGCATTCAGGTTAGGATTGATTTTGGGAGTGAGATTCTGAGTATACATACACACACGGAGTTTTGAAATAGGTGGGGATGAAGTTTTGGGGGTGTTGACTCCAAAGTGGACTCATTGAACAAAATTGGGTTTTCCGATAATAATATGTGTATTTGAGGCTACAAAATACTTTTCACGCCAAATTCTTGCTTCCTTACCCTAACTGATATTTCCACGAGGTTTGATAAGTTGGGGGTGCACTGGGAATGAAAAAATCGATTTTTCGTGAAAATTGACACAAAAATGAGCTTTTCCGGGATTGGATATGTTTTCCACATTTTTTTCGTGTTATATTACTTATTCATGCTCATTTGCACTTGGTTGCACGAGATACCATTGGGGCCTCGTTTGATAAAAAAAGATGTTTTTGGTTACCAGACATGCGGTCACCCAGCATGAGGCGGGCCAAAATTGGCCCTGACCTCATGTTCTATGCGACCGCATGGATTTGTACCATGCGATCGCATGGTACATTTGTTACCCCCCCCCTTTTTATTTTTCTATCACACACGCACACAACACACACCACACGACATTAGACAAGCACACGCCACACGGACACTGCACAAGACACACACACGGCACTCTATTCCACCAAGACACCACACAACCCGGATACACAAGACACTGCACCTCCATCACACAGCCTCTAATTCCTCTCCCCACAACCAATTTCTTCCCGGGCCCAAAGGTATGCATTCAACTCTTTGCCCTAATTTTACTTCTTTGAATTTTCTTGCTTACTTCTTGAGGAGTTGGGGATTAGGTAGCTTGATGGTTAATGTTTGCTTTGTATTGATGAATTTGGGGCTTTAGTTATCACCATGGCTACTAAGGAAGCTTTGACACCATTCTTGCATACTAAGTGTTTGATGAAATGCCTAAATGACAATTTTCGTGCTATCATTTTCATTTCATGGTTCACATCATTCACATGCCTTCTACTTTGCCTCTTGTGTTCATAGTCGACCCCATGTGCCATGGTACTCATAAAGTTCAACATCTAGACACACATGGCTAGGGTGTGTGTCCTCACGTCACCTACTTTGCACCTCGGTTTGCCACCCCCCCATGACTTCCAATTTGCATGAAATTTTGAATGTGCTAGACCAATATGCTTACTTTTATATGCTCGGAGGATGCCCGGGAAAATCTCAATTTTCCTCGACGGTGTCCGGGGTGAACATCCCTAGTCAACCATGGCCTATTTTCGCAACTTGCATATACTGAGCTAAGTTACAATTGGTACTTCCCATGTTTGCACTTCTAAATCTATGAGTATACAACCACCATTGTTTCCTTATGTATTGACACAAGTTTGGGGAATTTCTACATTATCTTTCGTCGTTCTTGCACTTCTCTCTATCTGGACTGATTTTTGCTCGTTTACTTCATACAAGATGCCAAACGCACTTCCAAAGGCAAAGAGACGGTTGGGTCCACCTCCGGCACAGCCCGCATCCAAACACCTGAAGGGGGTGTGCGGCATTATTTGGGCATCGGTGTTCGTATCAGATACACAGACGTCATCTTGCATTGGCAACTACATGCAGAGCGACCGGTTAAGCTAGAGGATTTTTCGAGGTTTGAATTGACTACATTGGTGAATAACTGTGGATGGGAAAATTAGTGGACAGACCGCATCCCATCTACGAGGGTCTAGTCTGAGAATTCTACACCAATTTCAGCAGGAACATAGACACACCTTCGGAACACCATTACCAAACGTGGGTTCGATATAAATGGTTGATGTTTACACCAGAGGTGATACAGGACTTCTATCGGCTTACCTGGGATCATATAGTTCCAATACCTGGGGACTTTCCATGGCTTGAAGTGGCGGAGGTTTTGATGGGGCATGATAATGCATGGCCTTTAAAAATATAGGAGTGGCTCCAGATTGCACTCACCCCATACATCGCCATCATATGGCTCTTCATTTGCTATAACATTGAGCCGACCCGACACCGTTCCACGTTCCCGAATCCTAGAGCCGACCTACTTTATCACTTGGTTCTAGGACAAAAGATCGATCTCGCATCTCTTATCTGTGAACATATCCATACATTGGGACTTTCGAGAGATCGTCGAAATTCATTGATCTTCCCAAGCCTTATTAGCGGCATCTGCAAGTGCACCGACGTTACCATCCCATCAAGGGAAATTCCAGTCAAGTCAAGCCCATTCATTAAACGTAGCTCACTGAAGGCTCAGGATAGAGCATGGATTAAGCATCAGGAAGCGTAGGGAAGAGCTCACCAGGGACAGCAGACGCATGTATAGGATGATGGGGCTACAGATATGGATATGCCACAGGCTATAGCACTGCCACCACCACCTATTGGGGCCGACACCATTACTGGCTGCAATAGAGACATACAGAGCTTACAGCAGGTCTTTGAGGCTATGAGCACGGACATGCAGCAGGTGCAGGCAGACGCCTTCGCCACCCACACTTTGGCATCTGATACTAGTCAGGAGACCCTTGCATCTAGGACAGCATTCGAGACAATGATTGGGAGATTGAGCTTATATGCCGGTTGGGTGGATGATATACAGCTCCGGGCCTTAATTCTTGCCTCCGATCTCTTGAATGAATAACGCCCAAATGGCTGAGTTTGGGTCTTTAAAAACCCTAAAAATGCTCTCTAGAAAAGTCCCTAAATGTCCTCGAAGAAAATTCCATTTTACAAATTAGGAGCAGAGTTTTTTGTCCCTGAAATGCGCCATGGGCCCAAGTAATGCTCCATATTTTGTCTAAAATCCTTCGATATTTTCACGTCAAGTTCCTCAACTTTAATCTTGTACATTTTGGTTCCCTACATTTTAACTTTTATTTCAATAATACCATTGATAAACTGCATCAAAAGTCTTTCAACTTTCAGCACTTCTACACTTTAATCCCAAGTTCACGTTTTAATCCTTTTGCTCTTCTTTTATATTGCACTACTTCAAATTGGGAATTATTGCCTACAAAGAAAATAAATATATAATTGCGAGTATAAATTTGCTCAATTCATCAATATTAAACCCATTTTAGACCTCTAAGAAGTGTCAAAATGCACTTTTCAAGAATTTTGTGATTAGAAGTTAATGATCTTCTGCACAATTTATTGTAGGTGCAATAGTATAACATACAATTTTTGTTATTTGAAGATTTTTAACTTGAAGAAGTTGCTATCTCATTCACATTGATTGTATCTAGACTTAATGTTAACCAATTGAAAAAATTATATAAACATCCATGAAAATGAAAATGAATTATAATGGACATTTGGAATTTCAAATTAAAGGATCATACATTAAAATAAGAGAGATGCTACTTATCTCGGGATTAAATCCCGGGTCAAGCCAGGGGCACCATTTGGCTCCCCTTATTGGAGGGGGTCTTCTTGTCGAAATAATTATGAAGCTACTTATATAGGAAATTTACATTGTGTTTTAGTTTCAAACACCAATTCAGAAAAAGATGCCCATGCAATTGTATAGTCGTCCTCAGATGATACTTGGAAAAAACAATTATTGTTGAAAACATACTTCGTGTTCATTGTGCAACTATTTATAGGAATCGAGGAGGAAACATGCTAGAAAGATAGTCTTCAAGTTTATGACGTTTTGTATTTGCACAATATTTATATGATTTTGATTAGTGACTTGATAAGAAAATCTGAAAATGATTTTTGAAACACATTCTGCCGCAATTTGATTTTCATTCACCACATATAACTATTTCTAAACCATGGACAGATAATTCTTCATAGGAAGTGTGAGATTTCGTATATTTATGTACGGTTATTCAACTTGATATAAACTTAATCACCATATTACAATTTTAATTTGATCGTGAATTATTTATTCTTGTAATATAAGTATTTGAAAATGCCTACAGTGATTTTTCAAAGTGGGTTTTGATTATATTCTGTTAAAATGACTGATAATATATATATCTAATCTAACTACAATAAAAGAATGAGTATTTTTCTACTGTTCACAAGCCACAAGCTTGAGTCGGCTCTTCGGTATTTGGAATTAGCCGGTCTTCCTTCTCCGGACCAAAATCTTCCTTTTCCACTCATTCTCTATCCACTCACTCTCTCGCCACTTCCAATCTCAGGTTTACCTTCACTCTTTCCCCAACTGTGCTGCTGATATGCTATATATACCCACCAGATTCCGACGACCCGACTTTAACCCAGCTTTGCTAAAGAAATTATGTTTGCGCACGCACGAGCTTTCACTTCCCATTTTTCCAAGTCATCTCTCACTCTACGGCTTCTTAAGAATTTGGTGCCCATTTGATTATACAAGGTATGTACGCTACCCCATTCTTCTTCTTCTTCTGTTTTCTGCCTTTTTATGTATTATTTGTTGATGTGATTTGGGGTGGGGTGGGGTGAGGGTAGGGGATAGACTGCAAGAGTTTTAATGTAAAAATCTTGGCTTATTATGTTGTTGAAAAACTGTTCCTGGTATTTCTTATTAGGGAAGAGGAAAACAAAAATCCAAGTTATAGAAATTGGAACTTTATGTAGGACGGTTTTGAGGCTCATTAATCATAGTTATAACTAGGGTTTAAATGAGCTCAATTCAAACGGGATATCTTTTACATTAATCCTTTCCATTTGGTTAAATTTTTGCATAATACAATGTAAATTAAATGAGATACTGAATGTCGACATGCATTCAAATGGATGAAATCTCACTGAAGCTCAGTACTAACAATTGGAATTTTAAAAATTTGTAAATCATTTATAATAGCTAACTGGATTCAACACTCTAAATACTTTAAGGTCTCATTTCTGCCCTAGGTCCTACAGTATAGAGAAAATTAAATTTGGTACACTATGGCCGTAAACATAAGAACTAGTCAGGATTATGATAATGACAAGGGTCCACACAGAGTTGGGTTTTTGGGGTCAGAATAGAAGGATCATAAGATTTATATTGGGTTTTTTTGGAGAAGCAGAATTCATTTGGAATCAGAATATATTCTAACCCAGAAGTGTGCATTCTGTAATTTTTGTGTGATTACGATAAACGCACGGTAGAAACACACTTCCAATTGAATCAATGTCTCCAAATTTCGTTAATTTTTCTGTTATAGAGCTTTGTGGCTTGCAAGCTTGTTCTGTCTTTTGTATAAAGAATGTGTCTTCCTGAATATTTATCTATGAACCGGTATACAGCTCAACTCATGGAACCTTCAAAGCAACCATGGAAAAGAAACAGTGCAAACTACATGCAAGAAAACGGAGTGTTTCCTCAACTTGTTAAAGCAACCGTCAATTATTATAGTTGCTTTAAATTTGATGCATAAAGAAAGATATATAGAATAAGTGTGTGTATGTGTTACTTGCAAATGATGTTCTGTAATGATCATTTTAATAGTAATTTTTAGAGACTTGATTATTTTGTGAAATGTTATCAAGAGACTTGCTTATGTCATCAAATTTCTTCGTGAAATTTGAAGCGCGTGGATTGCTACCCAGTTTATTCTACTACTCTTTTTTCCATTAGACTTCTGAGTTTTACGGGATCCCATTATATTCCCAAACTTCATATCAGTCGCTTTTGGTGCACAATGTGGAGTGTGTCATTACTTAGAAATATAGAGTCAATAATAAATTCAGCTAATCCCCTTGGATGTCTTACCCTGAATGTGATGTAGTGGCAATGCTAAACTTGAGTTGTCGTTTTATTGTGGCAAAGCTTGGCCCTGTGTCTTTATTTTCTTTTTGAGAAAATTACCCTCGGTGACTTGTTAAGTTTCATAATTCCGAACATATCCCCAAAATTCCACCGCTAGCATAGCTCCTATAGAAATTCTTTTCTCAAACTCTTAAGAAGGCAAATTAGAAGAGTAACCCTAATTTGATGTCGTTGTTTGAAGTTGTCTTTCTCCGGGTCTAATAAAATTACAGAGCTTAAAATTCCAGTCTTATCCAAAGTATTTTTTTCCTTAATTAAGGATATCTTTTCAAACTAAAATTTTCCTTTGTTGTGTAGAAATATTAAGGAGATTATGGATCCGTTCACATGTTGTATCTGTTATCCGGTGTTAGGCTACAGTTGTGCACTTCTACAGCTTTATGTTTTTCTAGGATATCAACTCCATATATCACATGTTTTATACTGTCAATTCTAGATTTTTATATGTTCATACTATTAATTATATTTGCTAGTATGTGAAGTGATTACCATTTTTACTTTGATTCAGTCCCAAAGCCTCACATAAAGCTAATGCAAGGGGTCTAAATGGATTGATTCCAGTCGCAAAGGTATTATTTTGGCCTTCTGGCTCATCTGTCTGTCTCTCTCTCTCTTTCACACACACACACAAACACAGAGAGGGGCTTATACAACACTTTGAAGTGTCATGCTTTGAAGTTTGATGTGACAAAGAATAGTGGCATATATGATTGCATTTGATTTCTTAGCATGCTTGTCCAATGCTTAATCTAATTCCATAAGATTGTCTTTGCTAAGAAATAAAAGGTAAGATGCTTTAGTATATCTGATGTGAAGAAATTAGTTGACTATATTTCTTCAATCAAATATACATTCGATTTCAAAATCCATAATGTAAATAATTAATATATAAATACGAATATAAACCTAATGAATTTATAAGTTTAAAAATGGAAATACACAGAATAATCGGGGAAGCAGCTAAAAGTTTTAAAGGAAAAATATACAAAGGTATTTCTCAAATGACCACGAAAGAATAACAAAGTTATGTTGTTTGAATAATTAATATATAAATATAGTTGATTTGAGAATGAATTCTGGGGAATAATTTCATTTCGATTTGGCTGTGAAGATTGGGGAAATTTAGAAATGGATGGACAGGGAAAAGATAAAGAACGATTCTTCCTATCTTAAGATATTACACTTTTGAAATGATTTTATTTTGTCTAGCTGTTATTTTTAATACTATTAATGGCCACATAGAATTTCTATCTACCATTTAAATGAGAAATATTAACATGCAGGGGAACCACGTCATTTTTTTGAGAATGAGTATGAATGAGAATCTGGACATTTCTTTGAACTTTTTCCTATGATATTGAATTCATTTGTGTTTATTCTTATCTAATCTACACAGAGAACATATATTTCGAACTGAGTGTCTAAGAAAAATAAAAGAAGAAGAGAAGTGTGAATTGACCGTACTAAATTGGATATCAACGTACTGTACTAAATTGTTTTTTGCTTTATATTACTATCACTAATGTAAGAACGATAAACATATTTCATATAATCCAATGTAGTAATCTTTCCTTCAAATATATTTCATTGTTCATTGAAATAACACATAGCTAAATGTAAACATCATTATTTACATTGTACCGCCCACTACACGTGCAAAGCACGTACACCCACTAGTTATATATATAAATATTTTCCTCTTCAATTTTATCTTGAGTGGTGAGAGGATATGATTAGGGTTTAGGCTTTAGGGCATCTTCGGAGAGGGAGGTGCTACATCGTCTGAGGAGAGGATAGCGTATAAGTTCCTGACATGTGAGTTAAACGATGGTTTACTTCTTATATGGCTATATCCATAGATATACTGCCGATAAAAGATGATTTCTTTTATAATAAAAGTAAGGCAAAAATGAATTGTGTTTTAGAAGGTAATGTTAGTAGAACCATGAAAATTTGTTATAAAAAGTATTTAAATTAGAGATTTAATACTTAATTATATACCATTTGAGAGATACATCATTTTCTAATATGGAAAATGTTGCAAATGGTAACTTTTTTAGAGAATGACAATTATACTCCTACAACCCTAGAAATTATTATTAGTGTATCCATAATCATTTCCTACACACACGCGCGCGCGCGCGCACACACACACGAGTGCGCGTTAATTATGTCGCAATCATTGTCTTTTGATTCATGTCTTTTGATATGTGAAATTCAAATCTTTTACTTTTATATATGTGAATTCAAGAGTTTGATATCTTTTGCAGGGTGGCAAAAGATTTAGCCAATAAAAAATTAGTCAATTTTGTTAGCTTCTATACATGAAGATTTTTTTTCCTAATGCATGTTTGGTAATTGATTTTTATATCGCATCATGTTTGTATGGTAATTAATATTTTTATCCTGATTAAATATTTTTAAATATGTATTTATAAATTCGAAATTGATAATTCTTCATATTATTGTTCTTAAAGTAGCACATTACAATTCACATTAATATTATAGTTATATTTTACCTGCTCCTCATGAGCATAATAATATAAAATCTAACATAAATTATGGTTGTACTCTTGAAGAGTAAATCCTTACATAATTTATTACTCTAAACAATAATATATTATTGCTCCTGAAAAGCATGATACTACGATTCCAATATTTCAGAAGAATATTGACATATTACTCTTGAAAAAAATAATAATAAAATATAACATGCTCTCAAAGTAGCACACGCCTAAAAGAATGTATTTAATATTGAGTTGTAAATTTTAAAGGAAAATAATTTTCTATTTTATTAATATTCAAGAAGAATATTAATTTATCGCTCCTGAAGAGCATAACATTCAGTGTTTCAATATTATTGAAGAATATTTTATTATTGTTTCTAAAAAAGCATAAGTTTTGAAATGCTAATAAGATTTAAGATGAATTATCAAGATACCTTTTTAATAGATAGAGTGCAATTACGCACACAATTCTTTAAGATAAAAAGTACTTGTAATTAATATTAGTAAAAAATAATGTTATTACAATATCAAGTGCATTGAATATCATTGAAAGCTCCAATAGAACTTATATTATTTTATCAAATAATAAAAAATTGTATATTGAAGATACACTTTACTCTAGTAAATCTAAAAGAAATTTGCTTAATTTTAAAGATACTCGCTACAATATATATCACGAATCCAAATTTCGTTGACTCGAAAAGTTTATATTTTGGCATGATCAATTAGACCATCACTAGATCAATAATAATGCGAAATTGAGAATTCAAATGAATATTCAACGAAGAACCAGAAGATTGTTCAACACAATAAATTCCTATATATTATTTCTTCTCTTTATCAAAAATTGATCATTAAATATCACTAGCTCAAATAGGGACTTAATTATCTATATTTCTTAAAATTAATCAAGATGATAATGAGGACCACATTATCCTCCACGTTGACCATTTAGATATTATTTATATATAATAGATTTGATACATATATTAAATGATTGCATGGTGCTCGAAATCTAAAGTTTGCAAAATTTCTACTCAAATTTCAAATTATAAGCATAGTTTTCTAATTATACAATCAAGACGGTATAACTTGTTAAAACTAGTGTGCTTGAATATCAACATTTTAATAAATCTAGTTGGGATATTGATAAATGGTATAATACTATTATTTATTGTCTCCAAATTAATTTATAAATCATTATTATTGAGAACAAAGTGCTTCCTAGTTCTGTTTGTGGAATGCTATTAGAATCATGCCAAACATCAAAGTTTCCCCCTTTTATTTGGCTTGTAGTGAGAACCTAATTTTTTCATCTAATTATTTTGATAGTGGAGTACATGTAAAATTGATACATCATAATGCAATGAGATGAAAAGTAATGAATGATAAGAATAAATGCATAATTTGAACATTTATCCAAAATGGGTGATATTTTATAACACAGTAAAAATGATTATCAATTTGATTGGATAATTCTCTCAGTATTATGAAGTGAAATTAAGAAATTGGAAATAATATACAAATATATAATTATATAAATTCTCACAAAGATAATTCGAAGAAGAAATTCGAAAGATAATTTATTTGGATATATTCACTAACCAAAGAAATCAATAATATCTTACACACTAACTTAAACGCTCAAACTTTAATTATCGTCTTGGAGGACAATCAATTAACATTATATTTGATAAATTTATGACACGTCTGAAGCGTAATTATATTCGATTTTAATATAAAAAACTCCAAACAAAAATTGAGCAATTAGTAAAAATGGTCCAATTAAGAAGGCATATACTGTTGATCGGCAATTAGACATAACAAATTATAAAGCTTTAGAAGAGGTTCATGTACTTAATACATTGAAAATTGAGATATCTCAATAAATTATATAATTATAGAAAAGAGTAGAATTGAAACAGAAAATGTTTTCGATAATATTTTTTGCACATGATGTACTACATCATATAGCGAGGAATCAAAATAAATGCATTGAAATATATCGATCGAAGTAGAGATTGGCCAAATAAAAGGGACGCAGTTGTAAACTGAATTTACTAAAGAAACTTGAAGCTTTTGGACCTACTTTTCGAAAATCTAAAGGTATATATTTATACAAAATAGAAATGGGAAAAATGAAGTCGTAATATATAATCGACTCTCAACATAGTGAATTTCGCAAAGATTTTAATGAATTTATTCATGTGTCCATATCATGTTATTTTGACGATGCATGAGATGAAATACGTGATAGTCAGCTCATTTGACATGACTATTAATTTTATCACTGAAAGATTTACTATGCCTGAAGCATAATTTAAGTGATATTATCATGAGTGAGAGTGTATACACGTTGTACTCCTTTTACCTTGATCAAGGTTTTGTTCCGGCAAGAATTTTAATGAGACAACTTTTGTTGTGTATTTAAAAAAATAATGTACTTTTTTTCCTTCATTAGTGTTTTTTCCACATAGCTTTTTCTAATAAAGTTTTAAGAAGTCATATTCTTTGTGTAATGAATGTCTATAACCTAAAAGATATTTACCCTCAAAATAATATATGGATATGTATGAAATTCTTGAAGAGGTCATTAGGAGTTATTTCTTGAATCATCATGTTACTACAATCATCAAGTTTTGTCCCACTGAATTTTCTTGAAAACATTGACATACAAGACATCTATATTAAGAAATTGATTCACGAGATTGGAATACGTCGATTTAAGGATCTTCAGTGATAAATATTATGGGGAGTCATTGCACTCTTTTCCTTCACTTATCCCATTGGATTTTCCTAACAAAATTTTAATGAGGCATCATTTATTTTTAACACTCCAAAAAAATTATACTCTTTTTCCTTCGTTTGATATTTTGTCTCGTTGGATTTTTATCAAAGAAGGTTTTAATGATGCAGATCTTTAGTAATGTGTCATTCAATGGAGAATGTTGTAAATGGTAAATTTATTAGTGAATGACAATTGTACCTCGCAGCTCTAAAAATTATTACCATAATACCATTGTATCTTCACCATAACTATGGAGTTTTGGTTTTCAATAAAATACCCACAATTTTATTGGCTTCTCTTTTTCTCTCTAATTTATAACAGAAAAAATTTATAAATCGAAAGAAAGAAATATCAATAACATTAACTCAATCCTAAATAGTAGTAATGGCATAATGTCCGCCCTTGCCCCAACTAGAATATGGAATCCACTCTGACTTCTATATTTTTATATTTTCTATATATCTAATTTTAACTTTCATTTAAAATGTAATAAGTAAATGGGATGAGAAATAGTAATATTTAAGCGTGTTCGATCGTGCTTAAAATTTAATTAAAATTGAAAACATGGCAGTTATCGGGTCACACTTGTCTAATAAAAGTCAACAATAACAGCTAATTTTTCAATTTTAATCTATATCGAACACGCTATTAGTCATGTCCAACCTTTTCAAAATCTAGATAGGACGAGGTACAAGAGATGGGAAGGACTTTCCTAACCCCACTCATCTTGTATTGTACCTGCTTGTGATAGAAGTTTTGATAAGACTATCCTATAAGTATAAGAGGGTGTTTGGTAGAGATTAAAATCGAAAAATTAGCCGTTGTGATTGACTTTTATTAGACGGTGGGATCCAATAACGACTATATTTTCAATTTTAATTGGATTTTAAGCCTATTTGGCCCTAAATGTTAGAGCCTTCCATTCAAATCAAAACACTTTACACCTCTAATTATACGAACGCAACAACTCGAAATTACACATTTAGCCCTTGTTTGACAACCATTAAAACAAAACTAATTTTTTATGAAACTCATTTACCACCTCAAAAATCGAGATATAATATTTAGAATGACTTATATGAGGTAAAGTAAATACACATTCCTTCCATGTATACAGGACCTGCACATTTCACGTCATTCCCTACATCATCTCTTACGTCCATTTTCCCACCTAGAGATTCCTTTGAATCTTTTCTGTACAAAAAATTACGCGGCAACCACTTGACCAATCATGGCCCTCCACGACCCATCAACTGGGCACATTGATACATCCGTCGGTTGAGAATTCCTTCTGGACTCCAGCGTTCCAGTCCCCATACACTACTCTGTGAAAGTCCAAACGAGTGGGAAGAACATGGATCAGGTAAAGGTTGCTTTGTTGGTTACCGGGCTTTTTTTATTGTCTGTGTCGCGAGTTCAACCCCGATAACTTCCACCTTCGCCGAAGAGAATCTGATCAAGCAAGACGTTGATGGCCTGCATGAGATCGAGAGTCCTATCATCCAAATCTCCGGTGACTGCTACCGTGCTCGGTCCTTTGCTAGCTTTGCTCATCGGTAAGTTAATTATGCTTCTTTTTCCTAAACAAAACGAATTTTCGTGATTCTGTAATCGGATAGACCCAGTTGACTATTTTGCATAATTTCATGGGTGGCCGTGAAAATTGAACACGGGACTTTTGCCTAGATGCACCTTTATTCATTTGAATTATGGCTTTAAACACTTTTTTGTGGGTTATTTTGATTTTGGGATTTCTTGTTAAAGGTTTGGGAAGAGCTACGAGAGTACTGAGGAGATGAAGAGGAGGTATGAAATATTTTAGGAGAATATGAGGATGATCAGATCGCATAACAAGAAGGGGCTTTCATACACTCTTGGTGTCAATGGTGATTTCTTTTTTCCTTTGGAATTTAATCATTTTATGGATCTTCATTTATGAAGATATGTAATTTTTGTTGCATATCAGTAGTCACTTGAGCTAGTTTTGGCCTATTTCCTAGCTGACTTTGATTTTTTGGCCTTTTAGAACACTAGCTCGTAAATTTCTGTCTGATTTATATGTATAACCTTAATGAATGGGCTATAATTTTATCTTTCCTACTCAATTATTTGAGAAAATCTGCAATTGATTGGAAAGAGAAAAAAAAAGGACTGTTGGGAGCTGGGGGTAGGTGGGTGGGTGGGGGTGTGTGTGGGTATGTGCAGCTCTATATGTTTGTTTGAGTGTTTAACTTAATGGTTGGTGTTAAGGGATAGAATCTCGTATCGAATAAAGATGAAAACATAGACCAATTTATAAGGGTTTGAGCTACTCCTCTTAATAAGGTTAACCTGTTAAAATGGAACCCCAAATCTTAACATGGTATCAGAGCTCGTTAATATCCAGGAGTAATTCAATCAATTAATACTTAAAAAATAAATTGAACACACGGATTTCAAGATTAGTATGCTCAAATAAGCCATCATCTTGTGGGGGTATGTTAAGGGATAGAATTCCACATCGAATAAAGATGAAAATATAGACTAATTTATAAGGATTTAGGCTAATCCTCTTAATAAGATTAACCTTTTAAGATTGAACCTCAAATCTTAACAGTTGGGTGACTTGACTTTAACCTTTTAATTTAAGAATTCCAACTTGTACTACAAATGAATCTTTACTATTGCATGTTTTAGAATAGAAGTATGAATGTGTGTGTGAAGGAAGTAGATATCCTGAACGTCGTTTATAGTTTGCAATCCAGCAGATGAATTTATTTTTCTTACTTGAGTGTGTACATAGATGTTCCCTTTTGGCTCACATATTACTCCTAGTCAATNATGAGCCACATCTTGCGGAGGTATGTTAAGGGATAGAATTCCACATCGAATAAAGATGAAAATATAGACTAATTTATAAGGATTTAGGCTAATCCTCTTAATAAGATTAACCTTTTAAGATTGAACCTCAAATCTTAACAGTTGGGTGACTTGACTTTAACCTTTTAATTTAAGAATTCCAACTTGTACTACAAATGAATCTTTACTATTGCATGTTTTAGAATAGAAGTATGAATGTGTGTGTGAAGGAAGTAGATATCCTGAACGTCGTTTATAGTTTGCAATCCAGCAGATGAATTTATTTTTCTTACTTGAGTGTGTACATAGATGTTCCCTTTTGGCTCACATATTACTCCTAGTCAATTATGTTATTCTAAGTTGACTACCTGTGCATCCATACTTTGTATGAACTATATCCATGATCACGAATTCGCTGCTTCTATTACTTTATAGGAGAGCACTTAGTTTTTCAATTAATGAAAGACAATAAGGTGGCTTCTAAGGGGTCTTCAAATCTTTGTTTCAACGTCACTTGTTGACAACCTTACACTGATACACTGGTGAACAGAGTTTGCAGATTTGACATGGGACTAGTTCCGTAGGCATAGGTTCGGAGCTGCTCAGAACTGCTCTGCTACTACAAGAGGCAATCACAAGCTCACTGATGTTCTCCTTCCCGAAACGGTAATTGTAGTCTCACTGCATTTCTTATTGGTTTTAATAGTGTTGAGAATTTTTTGTCGTGAAACAACTAATTGATACGGTTTATTGTTCACTCTTTCTAATCTCTGTACTCTATATAAACTGTATGGAAAAATTTATGACAATTTATTTATAAGTTGGCAATTTTTCGAATGTATTCATTTTGAATGCCCAATAAAAGTTTCCTTTTTATGCTTTGTTCTCTTTTCAGATTGGTATAGAACCATGAGATGCACCAATCTTTGTTAGACATGATTGCTTCATTGATCGTATACCTTCACATACAGCTTTATGAAAATTTAGACTTGTGGCATACAACTAGATGTCAACAAATTCACTTTCTTTTCTCCTTTTAAGTTGTTGAATTTGATATGCAGTTCTATTACCGATTGTATATAAGATAAATCCACAAGATAACAACTAACACCAGTTTTTGAAGGTCTTTTGAGGTGATCATTAAGTCAAAAGAGTAATTTCTCTTTCTAATGGTAGTAGACTTCATTGTGGTGTATTGCAGAAAGACTGGAGGAAAACTGGCATAGTGAGCCCAGTTAAAAATCAAGGTAGTTGTGGATCCTGCTGGACGTTCAGGTAAGATTGAGTCTGTCAGATTGTGGAGATTGGAGCTCATTTATATGTAACTGTTCTTTGAATAAATATGTGAGAAGCACTTCAAATATCACCTGAAATTTGTGAGTTTGCAGCACTACTTGAGCCCTTGAGGCAGCTTATGCATAGGCATTCGGGAAGGGTATTTCTTTGTCTGAACAGCACCTTGTGGACTGTGCTGGTGCATTCAACAACTTTGGCTGCAACGGTGGTCTTCCATCTCAAGCCTTTGAGTACATTAAATACAATGGTGGACTTGATACCGAGGCTGCATATCCGTACACTGGAAAGGATGGTGTGTGCAAATACTCATCTGAAAACAATGTCATCCAAGTTCTTGACTCTGTCAATGTGATGAAGGCAAAATAATAATTCCATTTAACTTCGGGTTTGTCCTTTTTTGACAAATTGCTAGTCTAATTCAATTGGAAATAGGTCAATGATCACTTCAAAAAATTTGTTCATCTTCTTCGGGGTTTGTCCGTTTTTGGGCAAAATCCGTCGTTTAGGCCCTCAATTAGGCATTTTTTCCATTTATGGTAATTTTTGTTTTGGTAATATCTCATTCAATAAAACTCAAATTCGTATTCGGTTTGTTGGAGGACGATCCTAAATCTTAGGAGTTTCTATTTAAGTTGTTAGTTCGAATTTTTCCATTTATGGAAAAATATCGTTTTTTTTTTTATTTTTTAATATTTATTTCCTAATTCTACTAGGGTTTTGACTATTTAAAA
>CAIGRL010311843.1:0-15102 GCA_903798325.1 Fraxinus xanthoxyloides
AATTTGGACAACTGGGAGCTAAGCTAGCAACATACCAATCGAAGTAAATCATAGATTGGTTCATTCAGATCAGGTTCTTGAAGATGCAACCAGATATAGACAACTTGTGGAAAAGCCGATGTATCTTACTCTTACTAGACCAGACATCTGTTATGCAGTTCACATTTTGACTTAGTTCATGGATAGACCTGCTGAAATTCACTTGCAGGCAGCATATAAGGTGCTGAAGTATATCAAGAAAGCACCTGGACAAGGGATCTTATTTTTTGCATCATCAAATTTTCAGATTAGAGCTTACTCAGACAGTGACTGGGGTGGATGTAATGAGACCAGAAGATCATTAACGGGATTTTGCATATTCTTAGGAGAATCATTGATTAGTTGGAAGTCTAAAAAGCAAACCGTTGTTTCAAGAAGCTCAGTTGAAGCTGAGTATAGATCTATGGCATCAACTACTTGTGAAATCATTTGGTTAATTTCTTTGTTGCGAGATTTTGGTTTGGAAAGCATACAATCAGCAACTCTTTTCTGTGACAACACTTCAGCTATAGAAATCGCCAAAAACCCAGTCTTTCATGAGAGAACCAAGCACATCGAATTGGATTGTCATTTTATCAGAGAAAATGTTTTATCGGGCACCATTAGATTGGAGTATTTGAAAACAGAGGATCAACTAGCTGATGCATTTACAAAAGGCTTTACATCCGGCACAATTCTATTATTTGATTAACAAGATGAACATTCATAATATATATGTTCACCTTGAGGGGGAGCGTGACAGATTGGAAGCCGGATGATTACTGAAAATCAGTTGGTCGTTTGTACAGTTAGTTAGTTAGTAAGTTTCATGTCAGTTAGAATATAATTAGTTATTTGTTACAGCTCAATAGCTTAGTTAATTGTGTATATATATATATATATATATTTATATATCTCATGATTTCAGATGAATAGATAGCTTGAGTTTTCATCATCTTCATCTTCCACGATTTATCATCTCTCTCAGTTTCTTATAGAAGTGTAATGTTTTGAATCATTTGAGATTCATACAAATTATCAATTTGACTACTAACTGTATTTTGATTATTATTTTGTCCAGTAACTTATTATAATTGTATATGTATATTCTCTAATTCTTCCACTGCAATGTGGATCAAGTTTGAAAGAATCATCTTTCTGGTTGAAGAAGCCATGATGTAAATTTTCTGCCTGTTATTGATGATAAAAATAATAGTTGAATTTTAAAGTTTCACATACTTTTAGAAGGGCATCAATATCATTTTTTCTTTATTAATTTGGTTCTATCAGACAACTATTTTTTCTCAGACTGTGTCCATTGTTCAAATGATCACAGAGAGAAGTCATACACATGTATTTACATTTGAATTCACACTCACAGATTTAACGAGTATTGGATTTTTGCTATTTTAGCATTAATAATCCCTTAAGACGTTCATCAACATTGTTTGATACCTTGTTTAAGAAATAAGATCAATGTGTGAGATAGCCAAACAGGCCATCAGCAGTAACTACGCTTGAGAGTTGTGGAACCTATAAAAGCTGCTACACAGGTTACCATTTTCAAAATTTAGCACACACTATCTTCTGAATCACGCGTCCTGTTTTGTGAGTACAGCAATGCCTATCTATAGTTATGCTCTACAGAGGAATAACTACAATGTATTTATAGTTATAAAAAAAGTTCTGGTCCCAAATTGGACCAGTTATAAATAAGAATAAACTCCAGATTTTAGTAAGATACAATTTTTCTAGGTCCAATATTGAGGAATTTGTCTCCACATAATAATAAATATTTGTACAACATTTAAAAGAATGCAAAATTTTAGATTTAAGAAAACTGTGCATATTGCCTACACTACATAGATACATGTACTAGTTTTTGAAATTACGTTATCTCTTTTGTTCATGTCTATACCTTGGATTTGACAAGCTCCATTAATTAATTATTAATGTAGTAATAAAATTATAGAGAGGTTTTACTCTGTTGTCCTGGCATATCAGCATACTGTGTTTACATGTGTTGATGATCATTGCAAAACTCTTCTGGCCGGCGGCTGCCAATGCAATAAGATTATCAGTAATTTACTGAACACAGATACCCTACACGAGTGTTGAGCTGAAAGCATAACTTACATACATCCATTGACCTACGCCGGCTTGTGGTAGCGTTCTATCTAACACGTGCCAGGAAGTTTTTGGTTTTCCTCAAATTATGCTATCCTGAATTAATGTACATCCGTTCATGGCATAAGTTTGATTCATGATATAAGATTTGATAATTTTTTATGTTACTTGGCTGACAACCCACCACAACCCTCCCTATTTTCTCTATTGTCACATCCGCCCTCAACTTTTTCAGGAGAAAAGCGCAGCAATCAGGAAGTAATATTCTTGCTGAACCTCTGTTAGTATTTTGCAGCTGTTCAGTTGGTCATTATTATCAGAGACCCTTCAGAGGGATTTTGTGAGTCATTCCCTAAACTCATGGCCTATTTTAAGAACAATTCACGCATTTCTGAATAGAGTGCAGACATGAGAGACATTTTACTATTTGGGTTTTAGCAAGGAAATGGATCTCAGAAACCTCAAGGATGTTCCTTTGTGGCTTGTGCAGTGAGAAACTCATGCTAACTTTTTACTTATAGTGTTACTATCCCGTGATTAATGCTTTGGGCTACAAGTATAAATTGGGCTTTGCTGGTCACTTTTTTTCAGATCATACAGGGCTCGTGTTAGGCCTGACCCACAGTTAATGAGTTCTAGGTTATGCTTCGAGCGTAAAGTATTTTCATGGCCCAGCATGATCCACCAGTTCGAGTTTGAGCAAGTGGTGGTGCATAATGAAGCTGACCTCCACCATTAAAATAGAACTACCCCAGAACGGGGATTCACATCAGTGAGTGATTGGGAATTCTCCAGTTTGTAGTTTGTACCTAATTCTCACCTCACCGCTGTCCATAATGGTCCAGTGGGCCAACTACTTTCTAGATAATTATTATTTTTTTTTCCCGAAAACCTCTAAAATGTCACCTAAAGACCCACCTTGAGGGCCACATGAACTTCATTACTCCTATTTTTTGAGCTAATAGTTCCTCCAATTTAATGATAAATTAATGGGAAAGGAATCCCAATTCTTTATAATATACATATGATATGGAATCTACCTTCAATTTCCTGTAAATCATTGGACAGAGTTTATGCATTTTTAGTGCAAATTCTGTCCAAGATTCTCATATAACGGTTGGCAATTCATGGCCATTGTTGAGTTGAAGTGAATTAAGATCATTCTCTTTTGACTAAAGAAACAACTAGTTGTCATTGATTCTCCTCAACTTCTACAAGAATAATGCATATCTTCCATTTACACTGGTGAAATTTATCAAACGATTGATTTGTTTAAAACCTTACATATCGTGTCTTAAACATGTCCTCTGAATGGATTCCATTTTTATTTCCCTTTTTCTTTTGAAAAAAAGTTCTAGACATTTGAAATTCTCATGTAGAGTTTGCCAATTTGAGCCATAAAATTTGTGTTGATATTTCCTTCTGTATGCATTAAGCAATGACAGTTCAAAGAAAAATTTCTTATTTTAGCTTTAGGTAGTAATTTAGAGCCTGTTTTGATGTAGATTTTTTAAAAATAGATTTTGTCAAAAGTAAATTTTTTGAAAAACGTGATTAAAAAAGTAAGAAAAAATTATTGGTCTACGTATAAAATTAATTTATTGAAAAAGAATTTTAAAATATCTCTTCCAAACACGGACTTAGTAATCCAGGATATTTCCTTATAAAAAAATGAAATACATTTTTATGGAATTTTTCTTTTATTTGTTCAAAGATTAAAGCAAAAGAATTGAGTTCTTGGTTTTGACCATATGCTTTAAGGATTGGGCATATAATTTATTCTCCTACTTTCGCACAAGCAAATCAACTTCCAATTCAATTTTCGAAGTTCCTCAAAAAAGTTTGTTCCTACTTTGAAATTTTGAGAATCAAGTTCAATTCAATGATCACTTTTTTTTATTCATCAAATAAGCAAATTTTGTCTTATTGCACCTGTTATAATCAATGCCATGTTACCCAATACGTACTTATTTGTTGGAAAATTTCGTGTATGGAGTGACAACTGACAAACAACGTCGAGAAATACTTCAAATCATCTTTAAAATTTTGTAGACTTTGTCCTTAAGTCGAATTTTTCCCGCAACAGCGCTTGCAGTTTATGGAAATCAACTTCCAAGATACAAAGTCTATTTTCTTGTGTGAGTAGTACTACAACACACAAGAAACGACGAATCAGAACTTGGTTTACGAACTCCGGTATGCAAAGTGAAGAAAACCAAAATTTATGTAACAAGAATGCAGGAATTTGGTTGAGAAATGAGAGAAAATGAATGTTATATGATCGCATATCATTGGTGTGAAGACTGGGACATCCCTAGGGTCCTATATATAGAAGATGATGGGTTGTGAATGAAATGTTGCGCCCCCCAAGCTCAACAACTTTTGCCAAAGGTCGCACCATTCACTTTCGCTAGCCTATCGCCTTCGCTACCGCCTCGCTCGATCGATAAAAACGGTGATTTTTTTGCTAGCCTGTTGCTGGTCTGTCGCTCGAGCGACGGTCTAGCCATTAGCTATCAACAACCTTAATCAATTTTCCAGACAACTTTCTCTATTTTTCTTCCCAACTTTGGACCGCAATTTTTTATTTATTCGAAATTGGTTTTGAGATTCCAAATATATCACGACGATCTACTCGACGATTATACCATGTTGGTCTATTTACTTTTGTAATTTGACTATCGGATCAAGGCCGAATATTTAGTCGAAGTTGACACAAAAGTCACTTTTTTCAAGTTTTGGTTTTATCACTTTACCAAATTTCAGTCTTTCAAAACTAATTTCCAACAATCCCCTACTGAATGGAAATTCTGCGATGTGTACAACAAGTGCAAATAAATGGAGACTCTAACAATGGAGTTCGTGCGACAAGTCATGGCATCAAGATAGATGGCTTGTCACTTTGAACTTTCTTTAGTTGAATACAATCGAATTTACTAGATTAGTTGATAAACGTGATGTCTTGAATCATCCAACCGTTTGTGTAAATTCAGGCAACTGTACCAACACCATAACTGATTTAACCATTTCAGTTCTCATGGTTGTGCCCATTTTGGCCTTGAACAGCTCTTGGTTTCGTAAGTGTTTTAGGAGAATTAAGCCTCAAATTCTTTATAAGTGACCCCACATCACACTTACATAGGTAATCTCATACCTTTCTTCTTCAAGATACACGAATCATTAAATTATTTTTTTCACTTATCCTTATACGTGCTTACCATAGTACTTCTATACTTTAGGAATGAGAATAAGTGCTTTACCCCGAATCGTTTATGTCTTATTTGTCCAATTGAACCAAGATCTTGGGATTTTCAATCTACAAGGTTGGGTTTCCACCATAGTGATTCTTATTCGATAAACTTAGGCCCATTCCTCTTGAAAGATGATATACTTGATCCCTAGTAAATCATTTCGTTAAAGGATCCGCCTAATTCTCTTTTGAACTAACATATTGAATAGATATTATACCATTCAATATCAACAGTTTAATGGTATTATGTCTCTGACGTATGTGTCGAGATTCATCGTTATACATGCTATTATGTGCCCTTGCAATTGCCGATTGATTATCGTAATGTATGTTAAATGTTGGTACCGATTTTCTCCAACATGAAATTTCATCAAGGAAATTACAAAGTCATTCTGCTTTTTCTCTGGTTTTATCTAAAGTAATAAACTCGGACTCCATCATGGATCGAGCTATACACGTTTGCTTAGATGATTTTCAGGATACACTTCTGCCTCCAATGGTAAACACATAACCATTAGAATACTTTGAATCTTTCGTGTCAGATATCCAATTTGTATTGGTATATCCTTCTAACACCGCATGATATCTTGAGTAGTGTAATCCATGATTGATCGTGTGTCTTAGGTGTCTAAGAACTCGATTCAATGCCTTCCAATGTACAATATTCGGATTACTTGTGAATCTACTCAATTTGTTGACCATGTATGCCTTCTAATGTACAATTTGCAGGACGCGTACAGTTAGTGACATACATCAAACTGTGTATAACACGTGCATACTCCAATTGAAATACAGGCTCACCGGTATTCTTGTCTAGATGTACTCCTAAATCAACTGATGTCTTGATAGGAATATCGTCATATGCCTTAAACTTCTTAAGTATAGTCTCAATATAATGTGATTGAGACAATGACAATTCATTGTGCGTCTTAGAGATTTTAATCCATAATATGACGTCTGCAACTCCTATATCTTTTATGTCAAAAATTTTTTTATTAACATTTTCTTCTTCAAGGAAATGACATTCAAGTTATTTCTCAATATTAGCATATCGTCAACATATAGACAAACGATCACATATTCAGTATGTGTGGTTTTAACGTAAACACATTCGTCACATTCGTTGATCTTGAAGCCATTTGACATCATAATTCTATCAAGCTTCCCGTGTTATTGCTTCGGTGCCTACTTTAATCCATAAAGTGAGTTTACAAGCTTATATACATTCTTCTCGTTTCCCAGGGGCAACAAACTCTTCCGATTGTTCCATATATATATTTCTTCTTTTAATTCACCGTTTAGAAATGCAGAATTCACATCCATTTGATATATTTCTAAATTATGCAATGTCGTGATTGCAATCAATACACGTATAGACGTGATCCTTGTCACAAGCGAATATGTAGTGAAAAAATCTAGATATTTTTTTTATCTATATCCCTAGCTACTAGTCTAGCCTTATATTTATCAATTGATTCATCCGACTTCAATTTCTTTTGAAAATCCATTTGCAACCTAGAGCTTTGTTTCTAGGAGGAAGATCAACCAACTCTCAAGTGTGGTTGTTCATCATGGATTCAATTTCACTATTTACTACTTCTTTCCATAAAGGCGCTTCAGGTAAGAACATTGCTTCATCAAATGTTCTAAGATCATTTTCTAACAAATGAGTTACGAATCCTAGACAAAAAGTCTTATGAATTCGTTGTCTCTTATTGCGCCTTGGCTCTTCATTTGTTTGAAGATTTTCATCATCTTTTCCATCATAAGTTCGTTTGTGTAAACTTGCTTCATTTTTCCTACAAGGAAATATATTTTCAAAGAAAATAACATTAATTGATTCAATGATTGTATCTTGGTGTACATCAAGTAATTCGGATCTATGAACCAAAATCGATATGCACTACTATTAGTAGCATATCCGAAAAAAACACAATCAATTATCTTAGGTCCAATCCTCACTTGTTTAGGTTTACGTGTTTGTACATTTGCTAAACACCCCCACACATTAAGGTATTTTTAGGAAGGTTTCCGACCTTTCCATAACTCATTAGGAGACCCGACCTTATCCTTATGTTTAAAATGTTTTACGGTTATTTATTCAAAACTCGTTAAAATCAACACTCCTTTTAGAATGTAAAGCTTTTGAATAAGACTTTTTACTTATACTCAACAATTTTCCAAATGGAGCCTTGTGGTCCTAAATGTGTTGGGATCTTCTTCGAGACGGGATCTTTGTCGTCTCGAATAAATATTCCTTAAGTAGCAAAATTTCAATAATATTAAAAAAAAATAAAAATTGGACACGTCACCTAGTGTTCTAGACATGTATCTTAAAATGTTCAAAAAATGTTGACGTCCAACAATAACATGGCACCGCGAAGTAAGAGCGTTCATAATTTATAAATTTGATAGTATTATATCTCTAGAATCAACAATATTATTATGTTTAATAAATTCTTAGTTCAATAGCTTTGAGTTGAGTCAGAGATTTATAGCAAGACTGAAAGAAGCTTATTTACAACTTTACATGGACAATATAAATGATGGTACCAACTAATCCAACTCTAGGCTAAAATGTATGATGCAAATCTGCCTTTCCAACTCAGTTAGGAAATCAAAACAAATAAAGAGTGTCTTCTTTTTTTCATCATAATATGGCTTTATACTTTTCACTGTAAAATCTCTCTTTATCGAACATAAAAAATCTTCAGATTCTTCAACAGTTTCTCCTTTGTTTCTTCAAATTCATTATGAATTCCATGTTGGGTACCAAGTACAGTATAGAACAAAATTAGACAATAGAATCACAATATTTTAACATTTTTTCTTTTTCAAATAACTAATAGTCACATTACCTACGGTCAGAAATGATCTCATATCCATGATGGTTAAGAGTTATCTTGTCTACTGCTAATCAACGTTAGATTGTCAAAAATTGTAGGCTTGACTGATGTCGTTATCACATCAGCGATGTGCATATTTTATTTTACCCACCGTAAGTATGAGATCATTTTTATACTTTACAGTCAAACTCTTAGTTTGTATATACTCTTCATAATTTCCAAAAGCTAGCAGGGTATATACAAACTTGAAATAACAAAAAGTTGCTGTTCTGTGTAGTGTCATTTCTCAATACCATTATTCAAATTTTGATCCCAACTCTTGAGATGCTAAATACTTCTGTCATTGTCAAAATAATTGTGTCACTCTATGCCCCGTGACCCGTGTCAAGGAGCCCATAAAGCAAGGCGGGCCGTGCCCGTCTCACTTTGACACCACCATTCTAATTGGCTCATCGTTTCGAAGCAAGAACTAAAATTCCATGTGCCATTAGGTGCAATTTCATATCAAATCCACGAATATTAAGGAAAAAAAACGCCAATATGTTCTATGTAATTAGGAGACATATTTGTGATCACATTAAAGGAAAAATATATAGATGCAAGTCTTGGAAGAAATTATATTGCAAAAATTAAGCCAAACAAATCCCATGCAAACAATCTCCTTACATTGTACTAAATGAGATAACATAATACTTTCTAACTGCTAAACATTCGGAAGAAGCATGAACTCAGAAGAATTGGATTACGTCCATGTTTGATAGTTTGACCACGGGAAAGACGACATTGGACACTAGCACATATCCATTTTCATTAATCATACATCTTGTCATTGTTGTGGTCATCACATCCATTTCCCTCTTCATTTTTCTTATTGGGAGTTTCTTGCAACTGATCACAGCCATCTTTTGGACTATCCAAAGCCCTCTTCTCCTGTTCTTCATCTTCAATCACATCTCCGTTTCTCTCTCTAGATTTCCCTCTTTTTCTTCTAACCCTATTCTTCAATTCCACCAATAATTCCCTAACAGCATTATTTTTGTCCCTCCTCTTCTTGATTAAAACTTCACTGATATCTGCAGGAGTCATTTCTGCCTCATCAATTACACCCTCCAATTCTTCCAATAATTCTTTCTGCGATTCATCTTCTTGAAATCCCAGATAATTTTTTAGCAGAATTTTCAGTGCAGGGAATGAACAATAACTCATGTGAATGTGCATGTCCATTCTTCCACTTCTTAACAATGCAGGATCAAGTTTTTCAATATGATTTGTAGTGAACAGAAAAATCTTTTCACTCCCACAGCAAGACCATAATCCATCAGTGAAATTCAACAACCCTGAAAGTGTTATTGAATTTCCATCATCCTCAATTCCATTAGATGCGGCATCAAAGTTATTTCTTTGACCACCTGAATTTGCACCACCACCGGTGGTGTTCCGTTTAGCCAGATTGATAGAACAATCTATGTCCTCAATGACAATGATCGATTTCGAGCTGGTTTTCATGAGTAACTTCCTTAACTCAGAATTTGTATTCACTTCAGTCAATTCAAGATCATAAATATCATATCCAAGAAAATTAGCCATGGCAGCAATCATGCTAGATTTTCCAGTCCCTGGAGGACCATACAGCAAATACCCTCTTTTCCAGGCCCTTCCAGTCCTCCTGTAAAAAGACTCTCCATTGGCAAAATCCACAAGATCAGCCATAATTTCTGCCTTTTTCACAGGATCAATTGCCAAAGTTTCAAATGTACTGGGATGCTTAAAGGGCACAGATTCCCAAGGGTGGCCTCTTGAATCCAAAGAACCCCCACGTGAATTCGTATACAGCAACCTGTCCTGGTTTTTTCTGCGGATTTCATTAGCTTTTTCCATAACAAAATCCAAGTAAGAATCCAAAATCACCTGTTTGTCTTTTTTCTTCACTCTGAGAGTGAACCCTCTTCTCTCCTCGGGCAATGGCCTCCAAGAAAATGATTGGGACTGTCTTTGAGTGACAATATGCTCCCATTCGACAGCTGCGCCTTTGAATGAGTCCACGAGGCGGTCGTTGTTGGAAAGGCCAAAGGTGATGGAGCTAGAATTGAGGCCGCGCGTGAGGCTGAGACGTGTGCCGGAAATGGAAGCGGAGGCGCTGAGGTATAGTTGCACGGCGTTGTAGAGCTCATTAGTGTTGACGCCGTCGATTTCGGTGATGTCGTAGTAACAGTAGGCCGAGAACCAGTGGAAGAGGCGGTGGAGGAACTTGAGAAATGCGAAACGGAAGTCAGGTGGGAAAACAATGTGGAGAATACTTTGGCTGAATGCCCACACACCCATCATGGATGCCATTGTTGTCCAAATCTCCTTCATATTTCAATGGTTTGGTTTAGTTGTTAACACAGTACGTATGTGATACAGTAAGAGCGGGGTAGCGTGGGGTTAGGGAGAGAAGGTGAAGAGTTATATTGTGAGTGCAAGAGACGGCTCTTGCTTTGATTTATAGAGGGAAACAGAATATTGAATCTTTGAATAGGGTATATATGTGAAAATGAAGTATATATTGTGTGTCTAAGTAATATGCTCCCGTTTGATTTCTATTAAAAATCTTATTCTCATTCTTCTACTTATTTTTAATCACACATTCTTCAATAAAATAATATTTTACATCACATCAATAACTTTTCCTTCTTTTTCAACCACACATTTTCCATCAATCCACTATTCCAAAATTCATTCTTCCAAAATAATATCTATCAAACACTCTTTGAATAGAGGTCTCATTTGACAAGAATCCTACATTTGTTCATTAAGTACTAGGACCCTTTGACAAGAATTCTACATTNTTAAAAATCTTATTCTCATTCTTCTACTTATTTTTAATCACACATTCTTCAATAAAATAATATTTTACATCACATCAATAACTTTTCCTTCTTTTTCAACCACACATTTTCCATCAATCCACTATTCCAAAATTCATTCTTCCAAAATAATATCTATCAAACACTCTTTGAATAGAGGTCTCATTTGACAAGAATCCTACATTTGTTCATTAAGTACTAGGACCCTTTGACAAGAATTCTACATTTGTTCATATTCCTTGTAAAAATGAAGTATGTTATGTCAACTTCCTTAAGTTAAACGAAGTAATTTCAGAAAATTATCTCAATATATTAATAAAAGTTTAATCGTTGCTTCAAACTCTTCACTGCCAAACGGATCATTAATACCATTTTATGTTATTTTCTATCTCGATAAATAAGATTTTAATTTTTTTTTATTACACAGTTTAGTATTATTCGATCAATTATGCTACTTGTACAAATGTGATTTACAAAAGTGTGTTGACAAAATGATGTAGCAAGATCTATACTATTGATTTCAAAAATTGATTTTTTAATTATTAGCTAAGATGTTATCAACACGTATTTTGTAAACCAATTTTGTAACCTAACTTTGTACAAGTAGTATGACTCTTATTCGATGCTTTTTGCCAACTATGACATTGGAAGGAAAAAGAAGTCTTGATTCTCAAATGAGCATAGCTGTGAAGAAGGGGATGTAAGGTGGGGGTTGGGAGAGTAAAGGAAATTGAAAAGGTGGCCATACACAGAGGGATATTATAAGGAAGTAGAAGAAAAACAGCAGAGGCAAAAGGCTAAGAACAGCCAGGGTTTTTTGGAAGGTTTTATAAAGCAAAAGAGAATAGGTCATAAATTAGGGTCCGTTTGATTGCAAAGATGAAAAATGAGTAGAAAGAAGATTTTTTCAGGAAATTGAATTCTCCAGAAATTGTTTTATTGAGAATTGTAATTAATTGTATTTGATTAGTTTAATTTTTCACCTGAAAAATATTGAAAATTTGGTGTCCGTTTGGTTTTATTTTTTATTAAATTTGTCCATTAAAATGATAATTTTTTCTACCATTAGGTTTTGAAGATGTTCCAATTGCAATAAAAAAAATGAAAATTGAAAAAAAAATTACCATACCGAATATCATTCGTTTGACTTTGTTTTGTATGTAAATTGTCAATAAAAATAATTTGTTTTATTACCATTATGTCTAGAATTTTTTCCCATTTCCAAAAAAAAAATTAAAAAAAACTGAAAAATATTTTTCCACAATCCAAAAAAAACTGACGCGTGATGGAGGTGAGTGGAAATTTTTTTCCTAGAAAATATATCCTATCAAACAATGTAATCAGAATCAAAATACAATGTCACAATAAAGGGTTGAATAATTAATTTGGTTCACAAAAGGTCGATAGAATAGTTAATTTGGTCACCAAAAGTCGTTGTCGATGAAAATATAAACAGAATCAAGAAATCAAAATCACATAACAGGATGTGAAAATTATGTATGAATAAGTTCAATATATTTGATATACGCCAAGAAACTCAGTTGTGAGATAAAAAATATTTTTCCACAATCCAAAAAAAACTGACGCGTGATGGAGGTGAGTGGAAAATTTTTTCCTAGAAAATATATCCTATCAAACAATGTAATCAGAATCAAAATACAATGTCACAATAAAGGGTTGAATAATTAATTTGGTTCACAAAAGGTCGATGGAATAGTTAATTTGGTCGCCAAAAGCCGTTGTCGATGAAAATATAAACAGAATCAAGAAATCAAAATCACATAACAGGATGTGAAAATTATGTATGAATAAGTTCAATATATTTGATATACGCCAAGAAACTCAGTTGTGAGATAGCAACTTTGCAGAATCAAACATACATTTTTCACATTTTATCAAATATTCATCAAAATCCTTCTCCAACAACCCACCTAGGGGCTAACAACGTTCATTG
This sequence comes from Fraxinus xanthoxyloides, assembly GCA_903798325.1. Taxonomy (NCBI): domain Eukaryota; kingdom Viridiplantae; phylum Streptophyta; class Magnoliopsida; order Lamiales; family Oleaceae; genus Fraxinus; species Fraxinus xanthoxyloides. The sequence continues at coordinate 13,042 of CAIGRL010311843.1, forward strand.
GGTGGCCCCATTAGACTTTTCTACCTGCAAAATTTACTTAAAAGCAAAATGCTGATGAATTGGTTACTGTGTTTTCAATTAATTTGTGTACCGATTCTGGTTTTCCCAGTCGCTTGATGCAGTAGAGAAAATCTCCCAAAGCAGATTGGATTGCAAATTGTGTCATTTCTGATTTCATCTTTGTGCCTTTCAGATTACACTTTCATCACATGGCTACATGCAAAAATCATAAAACTGTGATTTGGGAATAACCCGGCCTGCTTCTGAGAGAGTGGTGCTCCCGCAGGCCCCCACCTATAGAAGGCGCCACTTGGCGCCCCTGGTAGTGTGGCCCTGTACAGCCTTGGGTTCAGTATGAGTTTGACCGGGTTTGCTTTTTCTGAAGCCATATTAGATCAAGACATTGAGCTACCGAAAAAAAAAAGGCGCAAGGTTCAACCTTTTTTTCAAAGAGTTATTCTTTGTGTACATAACCAAGCATAGTGTCCATAATGGAGGGCACTCGTACCCAAGAATATCTCTTTTTCGAGGGACCCCAACTTTTCATTAATTTGGTGCATAGTAGTACTACTGTAACTTCTCTCTCTTCTCAAAATAGTCATTAGCAGAATGAGAATCTAAAACAAACTATGTTGAATAAAATAATGTAAATATTTATTTAGAAATAAATAGATCCCAATTATCTTTTTTGTAGGTTTATAGGATATGTTATTATTACAAATTCATAGGTTTGTTATGATGGGCTGTGTGCAGTACCTTCTTAGCCTGTGTCTCAGAAAATCTCCTTTAATGACCTTGGATTTTGTTAAGCTACAAACCTATAAAGTTGCTATATCATTAAGGGTGTTTGAGCCACGTTATTTTTTGAAAGAACGTATCTGAAATAATAGATTGATAGAGAATATGTGGTTAAAAAGAATGAAAAATTATTGATATGATGAAAAATATATAATTGAAAATGAATAGAACAATGAAAATAAAAATTTTAATGTGTACCAAATATGGACATAGTTTGAAAATATTTAAATATTTTATTAACAAATATCATTATTGTTCAAGATTATAATTTTTCTTTTTCTAAACTGTCTTGAAGTGGCAACATTGGCATTTGAAACCTTCATAACATGACAGAGCATCCTTTTAGATTCTAAGTATAAAGTTAGCACGCAAGATGGTTCCTTCTAGAAGGGTATCCCCCTAATGTTAACAAAGCTAATGATCCTGGAATTTTCATCTACTCACTTCAAAGGGTCTCTAATTTTAACATGAAAAGGTCCTTTCTCCATCCAGCGTGGACCCAACTTGTATATTTATGAAAGGGAGGTAACTTAGATGTTCTATTTCAGAAGGTTAAGGACATACACCCCACCCCCACGTCAACCTCTATGTTTCTTCTCTCTCATGTTTGAGTACGAGTGTACGGTTTAAAGCTGGAAAAATGAGAGTCACATTCACTGGCATTAACTACATACTTTGGTTCACGCATCACAAAACTTCTGACTTACTGACATCTGCATCCAAAGCCTATGTAAACTTCAATTTAATATTTTTTGCATGAAACAAACATGTCACTAAATCAATAAAAGTTTTATTAGAAAACATAAAAGGAAAATACAAACCAAGGGAGAAACTAGGCTGCCACTAAGGAAGCACAAAATTCACAGGGACTCAAATCAATCATTAAAAATGGACAGGAAGAGACTGCTCACTGGATGGTAACTCTCCTTGCCGTTGCTGTGAAGATGAATTCTACATATATATATATATACCAATTTACAGATGCTATAGAAGTTACAAACTTGTGTCTAGGGTGATTGCAGGAATTGGCAAAATCGTGGGAAAGCTTAGGTGATGTTCTCTTTGAGTTTCAGTTTTGTGTTTTGAGTTTTGAATTCATTTTGTATTTTGTGTTTTGAGTGTCCATTTTGAGATTGTTGAAAATATGTTCTTTTTGTCATTTTGAAAAATTGTTTTGAAAACACCCAAAACAAGTTTTGAAAATTTTGGCTTCATTATAACTGAAAACACCCAAAACGACAAATTTGTCGTTTTGTGTTTCCT
>CAIGRL010311924.1:0-10400 GCA_903798325.1 Fraxinus xanthoxyloides
AAAAAAAAAAAAAAGGTAATAATTACCAAGTATATTAAAAAAACAAATTACAAAAAAAATGAGCAAACCAACAAAAAAATTTAAAAAAAAAAAAAAAAAAACCACCCGCCCCACTTGCCGCAAGTATATGTTTTCTTTCTATACATTCTACTTCTTTATGTGAAGCAAAATTGCTATTCAGTATAAACAGTTTATTTAACTATCAAATAGCTACTCGACAGTTCAACCTTGATTGAATACATTGCTTACGATTTCTTTCATTTACTGTTTCAAGTTAGGAATGTTAAAGAGTCAGATTAGCCAAAACTTGAGGTTCGGGCTCGACTCGAGTAAAAATGGTTCGAACTTTTTTTTTTTTGATAGAGTAGAGTTGAGCTTTTACTCAACTAAAAAATTTAAACTCGACCCGAACCGAACCTTCGGATTGGGTCTTATCGAGCCAAATCGGCTCATGATTTTTTATTTTTATTTTTTACCTACAAGCAACTAAGTAGTTCCCTGTAGGTCGCCACAAGTAGGCAACGACTTGCTGTGTTTCAAGCACGAATTGTTGTTCGACACAACTATCGCTATCATGCATTTTTTTAAGGCTTAGTTCGTCACTCGCCGAAAATAGCTCGTGACATGAGCTGGAACGTGTTCTCGGGTTTTTCTCGAGTCAAGCTGACTAGCCAAATTGACATTCCTACTTCAAGTTGTCTCAAATGCTATTACACACGAAGATAAAAGAGGGATAATTTACAATTATGAAAAATTATTAAAGAAAAAGATAATTTTGAAGAGAGGGCAATATTCAACTTCACAAACTAATTGGGTTAGAAAGAATACATTATTATCCTTAAAAACCAAATAATATTGAAATATATATTTCATATGATTATTGAAAGGAAAATCAAATATATAATCAACATCAAATTGTTCAAACATTTAGTTTGTCCATAAGGTGAATAAACCTACAAAAAAAATTGTGTAAGAAATATCTTTTATATTGTTCAAACTTTATTACAGAGTCAATTTTATATTTCAATAAATGTTATGCTTCGGAGATGTTTAGCATCGCTTTTGCTTCTTATTCTTCTTGTAAAAGAGCTTTATATTTGACCATCTTACTCTAAAAACTCGAGATAAAGTATTTTCAAAAAATTATTCAAATATATTCAAAAATAAATTTTTAATCTCAAAATCAATTTTTGACTTTTCAAAAACTATGCCAAATGAGCCTGGCATCCCATTTTTATTGGAGATCTTGACGAAGCGCATCCATCAATGATTCTTCTTCTCTTTCTTTCCTCCTTTATTTGTTCCCCTTTATTTATATATATTTTTTTATATATATATTTTTTTTATTTTCGAGGGTTGGGAGTAGGTAGGGAGGGGCAAAATTATTAGGGAAAAGCCAACCCCGAGCCAAACGGTCCTATCAGTTGACCATGTTTCATTAATAGAAAATTTAAAGATGCCTGAGCTAGGTAAGATTTGTTAGATGGTTGACACATGCATAAATAACACACCCACAGAGAGGGAGGGAGGGAGAGAGAGAGAGAGTATACTCTTAAGGTTTTAGGCTTATTCTATGAATCCATCTAAAAATACACATTTCACCAATCAGCAACATAGAAAGAGACTGATTGTGGATAGAACCCAAAAGTCTCAACAACCACAAACGAACTACCCTCTCAACAACCACATAATAATGGATCATCCTTACAACTGACCCCACCATCTTTATTTTACTTGGAGAAGCCTCAAATATATCAGATTGCCCCTTCCTTTCTTGAATGGCTTGAACTAACAATCCATTTCGACATTGACCTCAGAAAAGGGGGGACACATGCAATTACGACAAACAAAGGCTCCAAGCGAACTAGATAGCCAGGAGTCCGTCAACCCAACTGAGAGCACATTTCGTCATCTCAGGTTAAGAACTCTACTAGTAAGTGAAATGACATTATAAGTTCGAAGGCTAAGCTTTAAACCAGAGAAAAAGATGTAAAACTAGATAATTGAAATCCATTTACATGCTCATTACAAGAAGTCTGTCTCAAGGTATTTGGTTAAAGAGAAACAAATCTTGTTAATCCATACTACTATGTTTCCAAATCAGGAGAAGTTCTTGTAATGGAAAAAAAAAAGGCTTTGATGGAAATTTGCTTATGATCTCAAATCTAGCAGGAATAGCTGTAAAAGGAGGAAATAGACTCTTCATTATCAATCAACCACATAAATCACAAGGAAAATGAGACGTCATAAATCAAAATACTGAGTTACAAAATTGAAGACAATGTTTCAAGTATGCGTCCAAATGCAGGAGCATTTGTAAAGTCTAATTCCTCTCCTGATCTTACTTCAGTTTGCAATCCCTGCTGCCAATTGAAGAATATACCATTAAAGAAAATTTATCTTCTTTTATTATTAACTCTCAAATGATAGTACCCTGACCTGAGTACCTTGTGCATGGATTCTTTATAATTTTACAACCCCGTAATCAATAAATAACTCTGGAAGGCTACCAGCAACCGAGAAACTTGACCAGAAAAAACTAGGAGACTTCTTTAGCTGCTGCTATAACAGCTTCTGCTGTTATGCCAAATTCCTTGTAAATTATTCCTGCAGGTGCACTAGCCCCAAATCGGTCAATTCCAATGGCCTTACCTTTCCATCCAACAATCTTATGCCATCCGAATGTTGACCCAGCTTCAATGCTAACCCTAGCTGTTACAGATGCGGGCAGGACGCTTTCCTTGTACTCATCTGATTGCTCGTCAAAAAGCTCCCAAGAAACGAAAGAGACAACTCTAACTGTCTTGCCTTCCTTTCTAAGTTCATCCGCTGCCTTTGCTGCAATTTCCAACTCAGAACCTGTTCCCATCAAAATCACATCAGGCTTGTTACCAGATGAATTATCGGATATGATGTAACCTCCCTTTCCTACTCCTTCAATCGAGGTTCCAGGAAGTTGGGGCAGCTTTTGCCGAGAGAGGGCGAGGACAGATGGTCTCTTTCTGTTGAGGACAGCCACCTTGTATGCACCGGCTGTCTCATTTCCATCCGCTGGGCGGAGCATCAATATGTTGGGCATAGCTCTGAAACTCGCCAAGTGCTCAATAGGCTGATGAGTCGGTCCATCTTCTCCAAGACCAATCGAGTCGTGGGTCATAACATAGATAACTCCGGCTTCACACAAGGCAGAAATTCTCATGGCTGCCCTCATGTAGTCGGTGAACACAAAGAAAGTTGCACAGTAAGGAATGAAACCAGGGCTGTGGAGAGCGATTCCATTACAGATGGCTCCCATACTGTGTTCACGTACACCAAACCTTACATTCCGCTCTTCGGGTGTGTTCTTTTGGAAATCACCAAACATTTTTAGAAGGGTCATGTTGGATGAGGCAAGATCTGCACTGCCACCTAGTAGACCAGGGAGAACCTTTGCAAGAGCGTTGAGGTTTTGTTGAGACAGATTCCTGGTTGCATCTGCTGGGCTCTCGGGAGTGTATGTCTGAAGAAAAAGAATAAAAGTCAATAAGTCCTGGCAGAAACATATATTAGCAAATGAAAAACTATATAACAATTTGACTTGAGAGGAACATTTTCCCATTGTTAGAGAAAAATAGCAGAATGAAAGGTAAGAATTTGCACATTCTACACTCATTGATTCTTCATATATCAAGCATCTCCCTAATTGCGAATATTGCAAAAAGGAACGCTCAAAAGACAAGGTAGAGAATAACAAAAGGCCAAGAACCACTCACAGGAAGAGCTTTCTCCCAACCAGAAGGCAGGTCACCAGTAATGATAGACTTCAATTCTGCTGCTTCCTCTGAATACTTCTTCTCGTATTCAGCAAACTTAGCATTCCATTCAGCTTCAAAGGCAGCACCTTCAGGGGTATGGCGGCTCCAATGCCTGTGAAAAATTGTATCCAGATCACTATGCATTAACAAACAGAAATGGCATTTCATTGATTGGAGAAGCAAGACAATATTCTTACTTCTTCACATCCTCAGGCACATGGAAGGGCCCATAAGGCCATCCAAGGTTCTTCCTGGTGGCGTCAACTTCCTTGGCACCCAGTGCACTTCCATGTACACTATACGAGTTCGCCTTGTTGGGAGAACCATAACCAATGGTTGTAGTCACCTGTAGGGAAGAAGAAAGTTAAATAGGTATCATTTCCCTCATAAGATAAGGCATCTTCAGAATAAAATAGCTATATCAACAAAATATATAGCAATCAATGATTCTTCTTCGCATTTCAATAATTATATGTTTATTATTCAACATGAAGCTTCTGATCACCCTATTTTATGGATGAAATATCTGACCTTGATCAAAGTGGGCTTGTCTTTTACAGCCTTTGCTTCCTTAATGGCAGCACGAATTTCATCATAACCAGTGTTTCCATTCTTCACCCAGATTACATGCCATCCAAGAGCCTCAAAACGGGTGTCAACACTCTCAGTGAAGGCAATTTCTGTGTCACCATCAATAGAAATATGGTTGTCATCATAGAAAGCAATCAACTTTCCAAGTCCCCAGTGCCCAGCAAGTGAACAAGCCTCATTAGAAATGCCCTCCATTTGACATCCATCACCCAGAATACAATAACTGCAGATGAGCCAACGCAATTAGTCTAAAAAAGACAAAACACAGTATACTTAATCCATGACCTAGTAATAAGAACTAAATGAAAATCTGGGGTGATCTTACGTGTAGTGATCAACAATTTCACTATCCGGTTTGTTGTAACGAGCAGCTAAGTGCTTCTCTGCAAGGGCCAAACCAACAGCATTGCAGATACCCTGACCAAGTGGACCTTCAATTCGTGTAAATGAAAATAACAATCAGTTCCAAAAATCTGAACTCAAAACATGCAAGCAAATGAAAGTAACTTTCAGGATTAAATACCAACCGGTGGTGACTTCAACACCCAGTGTCTCAAAGTTCTCGGGATGACCCGGTGTTTTGCTTCCCCATTGACGGAAACTCTTCAAATCCTCTTCCTGTGTATTTTATACCATAGATTTTTCAGCTAAAACAATAGGAAATTGTCTCCTCTACTGAACTAAATGAACACCACATAATACACAATTTAACCAGTTAAACGTGCACTACCTGAAAAGAGAAAAAGACTATTAATTATAACATAACAATCCTGGGCGTGATATTGGAAATACAACAACCACAGAAGCAATAAATATCAAAAGAACTCACTTAACCAACATAATACAAAAAACCCCAATAGCTCTTGAACCCAATTAAATTTACTCATCCCATTAAAGGGAAAAAAGGAAAACGAATATCCCAACAATCCAGATCCAAAAATAAAATTCAGTATAAAGAAAAAAAACCTAAACAATACGAACTTCCACTTAGATTTATATACAAATTTAATAGACACACTGAAAGTCTCTTAGATGTGTATAAATTGTGCGCCTATGTACTCAACACTAAGTGAAAAATAAGCAGAACTAAAGGATAAGGGCTTGACCTGGACAGAGTCGTATCCCGCAAGGTGTAGAAGAGCATACTGAAGCATGCAGCCGTGGCCAGCAGAAAGCACAAAGCGGTCACGATTGAACCACGAGTGGTTCTTGGGATTATACCTCATGACCTCATCATACAATATATGACCCATCGGAGCGCACCCCATGGGCAGACCCGGGTGACCCGAGTTGGCCTTCTCAACTGCATCGATAGCCAGGAACCGGATCGTGTTGACCGATTTTTCAACAAGGGCCGTGTCTGTGGTCTTCTCTAGTGTCTCTACAGTGGCGGATGCGCGTGAGACAGAGAAGCGAGTGGTGGTAGTTGGGACAGTAGCAATACGGCGGCGGGAAGTGGTGGTGGACTTGAGGCCGTAGAAGGTGGGGAGGGAAAGGGAGGTGGTAGTGGTGGTTTGGGAAGAGCCATTGCGGGCTATGGAGGAGCTGGAGAGGATTGCTTGGGAGAGGGTTAAGGAACAGGAAGCCATGGCTCAAGTAGAGAGAGAGAGTTGAAAAGATAGATAAATGAAGTGTGACGACGGATGCGTGGGCATTTTATGGGTCCCTAACGATTTTTTAGCATTAAATTGACAATTTTTTTTTTTAATTTTCAGATATTTTTAGTTGTTAGTAAAAAGAAAAAAATAAATTAATTTACAAATAAAAATTGAATATTATTTATACATTGATATTTTCTTCTTCATATTAGCCCAAGTTTGGGCTCCATTATTTTTTAAATTTATTTTCAACTACACATTTTTTCATTAAATAATATTGCACGTAAATATAAAATTTTTCTTTATATTTTAATCAAACATTGTCCAAAAAATCAATATTCATTTTGATGTGTCTATTTTTCTATGTTTAAAGTTACTTTTTCTAAAAACAAGTATGAAAAAATGATTATTTCTATAGAAATTTGACCGGCATGCAAAAGTTAATTTTCCCGCAAAGTAGAAATTTGTGGGTGGATGAAATATTAGCTGAAGACAAAATAGTTAATTTTTAATGTGAAATATTTTAAAAATCCTTCAATTCCTATCTTCGTCACAAAATATTCACTGAACTTCAAATTATTTCAAAATGTTCACTGGACTTATTGTGTTCACACTCCATCCATCATTCCCAAAAATTCGTTAACTTAACTGCTAACAGAGATGACAATTTTCTTGTGTGGAAACAAATGGCTGTAAAATGCGTGTCATGTCCCCTCATACTTATTCCAACACTTCAATATTTTTTTCCCCAATCTCTTCTTCTCCTTCCCCATTAGGCTTTCTGGATACTGCTTGCACCAGGAAATTACCTACCTTGTTTTTTAGTACACGGAGAAGATTTCCTAAGTGATTGGCTAGTTTTTCACTCCACAAAGATTATGTTTAACAATATTCAAATGTTGAAGAAGAAAATTGCAAAAATTCCAGAAAAAAAAAAATCAATGCAGGAAATTTGGTTTTTTTGTTTTGCTTCAATCTTCTACAAAACTGAGTGAGAGAGATCCAAAAGATCCACAAGGCAAAATCAACAAAACTCATATCTCTAATACTTACTCTTAGCCTCCATCCATTGCTTGCATTGCGGTATTGTACCTCGCTTCATCTGCAGTTTCCACAATTAGTTTCTCCTTTTCCTCTCCAAAAAGTCCAAAGAACTTGGTAAAGAACCCAAGAATCATCGAGTTGATGAAGAAATTTGTTGGAAATCGATTTCTCAATCGCCACTTTTGAGTTTGGTTTTGAGTAAATGTGTTTCAATTGGAAATGTTTTCGATTCTTCTTTTGTTAAAATCATGCCCGACTTAAGGTGACAAATATTTTCAAGTGACATGGCATGCATTTAACGATCATTAGTTGCCACGCAATAAAATAGTCGTCCACATCAGCGGCTAAGTTAACGGTTTTTTTGAAATGATGGATGAAATGCAAATGAGATAAGTACAGTGAACATTTTGAAACGGTTTGAAGTTTAGCGAGTGTCAATGACTATGGCATAAGTTGAGTAACTTTTTGTAACATTTCACTACCATTTTTTCTATCAATATCCACTTTATCTAACAAAAATCAATATATTTGTTATGTCTCACCCGGTGAAGGCTCCAAAGAGAGATCCACATGACATCCAACTGACAATTTAGTCAAGTCCTCTCTCCACATCACCATCCTACTTGTCCGAGGTGGGATCATAGACTAAGTGATGAATCACTTCATCCGTGGCGCCTTGGATGGTTGACCCTGCAATGCAATGTCAAGGTGACGTGCCACGTCTGCTGCGTTATTCTAGACAATTAGCCTCTAGCTTGATAGAAAGCATCTCCTCGCATCACTTCTTCCAAGGAAATCTTTAAGCACAAATCTTTTAATGATTTGATATGATGTCTCTACTACAGGCGCTCGAAAGATCAAATTGTCAGTCTAGGCTAGACTTTAGAGTGACTGCTTGTCAGGACCATTAAATGCACGTCAGTCTATGATTGATGGAGTGATACCTAGGAGAAGACTTCAAATATCAAGATGGGGTCATGGTCACTTCATCCAACGGTTGTCGTCACATCCCTTTCACTATAAAAGTTCACACTTATTGTGTCATTTGAAAGTAAGACATTTTTATGCACTCAAAAAGTGAGATTGCTCGGTATTCTCTCTCATTTATCAATTCAAATATACCCACCGGTGCCCGTTCACACCGTGGTTCACATCTTTTGACTATTCCACACCCAAATTTACTTTCCCCCATCTTTGGAGAAGGTCACGTGTGCCAATGGTTTATCCTAGCGTGCAAGAATTTGCCTACGTGGATATGAATAGAATTAGAATCTATTGACCACATCTTCAGGTGTCGGATTTGGAGGTCAACAACATTATATTTGAAAGTATAGTGAACGAAATGACTGAACGAGTTTATAATTTTATTGAGTCAAGTCTAGCACAGTCTAATCGAGCCGAGACATTGGAATTTTCATCTAACTCCATGCGATCTTTAGGGGCAGACAAAAAAGTGCCTGAGAAAGCAAAGATTTAGGCTTTAAATGACATTGTGTCGAAATTTAAGGAAGGCAAGAATCATTACTTGTTGCTTACTGCATATTCATCACAAGCTGTGCCAGACATCCGACTCAAGTGGATTGGTCAGACCGTAGAAATATTCATCAGGCCGAACCAAACCGAGCAGACAGAAAAGATTGAACTGCCACTGTCTTATTTTTTCTTATCTAATAGGCCGCAGAAACTAAGCCACCCAGAAGCATCCATTAGCACTAACTAATTATTTTCTCTTTATCTAATAAATAAACTTGAGATAATTCACAAATCTTGGCTACCAGAAGAAAAATGATTAGAAAATTACATGTGCTTTTTTGAAAGAAGAATGCAGCATCAAAATCGACATCTAGCAGACCATTAACTCTTAGGAATACATAAAAGTTTAATATAATCTAAGAAACGAGGACACTTCATTCGTAGAAGTCGAGAGTTTTGTTCGAAAACAAATTGACCAATGAAGAATAGAACGCCATGGAAAGGCTATAATGAAAGTGGACAAGTTCTATCGACTAGTTCCATTCTAGCTCGTAAGTAAATATAGCTTAATCAAGAGCTGTGCACAAGAAACTAAATTCGATATTTTCCACCCTAGTATAAAGCAATTAAAGTTATAAGGTTTTTAACTAAATAAGCAACGTTAATTTTAATTATTCAATCTTAGTCACCATGATCATGAGATGGTACAAAATGTATACTTGATATATCGAATATAGTAAGACACATTTTTGTAACATAATCAAAACATATCGTGTGCAATCGGTGGATAAAGTTGGACTATTTACCTCGACAAGATTGTACCGTTTTGATTAAGATTTCTACAATCGAAAAATAAGAATGATATGTTCGGTGCATGTTGAATGAGACTTCGTAGATGACTTATTCGTAATCGTAACAGATAAAGTCATCAAACAAATCACCTAAATCTCAAGCAGGTAAAATATCCTTAGTCGCTAGCTCAAATTCTTTAAGGTGCCAATAAGTGAATTCCGGAAACTAAAACCTCTTTATTTGGATAACCATTCAAGTTATTATAAACATTCAAAAAGGGTTAAATTTTGTTCTTTTTTATTGACACCAACTATTGTTAAAGAAAACAAATTCAATATATGTACAATTAAATCACCACTCTTCTCGCGGGTGCGTATATTGGACTACACGCTTTTACTACTATTTGTATGTTCATAAAAAAATATCAAGAAAATGTCACTGTCATTACTATCATTTAAGATAGACATGTAAGAAAACTTTTAAGAAGAACGATTCCCTTGGACTTTCCTTTTCGAGTAAATGAAAGTCATAGGACTTCAATTTTTGAGCATTAAGATTTTAATGATAAAACGTGGTCAATGGTTTCGAAACTTCAAAATTACAATTGAAAACATATATATTATTGGGTCATATTACATGCATCAATTTTTTTTACATAATCCCTTACATATTGTGGGGATCACATCTTGGAATTTTTTTTATTTATACGAGTGCGCAAGTATGTGAGAGGGGGTAAAACAATCGGTAGAGGATATTATGTACAAATAGATTTATCCTATATTATTCAACTTAGAATATTAATTACTAATTCATGAAACTTTTAAAATGAGATTTGGGCTACGATACATTTTTAATGAAGGGTACTAATTTTGGCTTCGAATCAAAGTAATTCAGACTCTCTTGATTATTGATTATAATTACAAATGATAATTAATAAATATAAAGTGTTGTGACATCAATCAACCTGAGTACCCACCGAAAGCAGAAAAGATTAAGAACACAAAAGTGTGAAGGATCTGTTTGGTACTGGGAAAAATTGTTAAAATTATTTATTTTTATTATCATTATGTTCAAATTCAATCATGCTACATGTACATCATCTTTTACA
>CAIGRL010311956.1:0-10151 GCA_903798325.1 Fraxinus xanthoxyloides
TTAAAATATATTTATAAATTAAATTAATCAATTAGTTTAAAAACTGAAAATAATATTTAAATTTTATATTGAGTCCAAATAAATCCTTCCGACAACCTAACAACTACGCCATTGGGTCTTGTCCCAATCCTACATAAATACAGCAATAAATGAAATGATAAAGTTAAAAGATTTCTTGAAGCAATGCAATTATTTTCCGGGACTCGGTTGAACTTTTAATGAACAACCCTTTTCCCTCGTACTCTTATAGATTAATTATATTCTCTTTATTTTAAATAATTATACAGAATTCGTGCAAAGTTATGACAAATCGAGTCATTTCCATCCCTTATGGATTAAATTAAATAGACCGCGGGCAAGGATATAGCCAAAATATTCGAATTGTGGAGACAAATGAAATGATAATATAAATAATTATCAATTTAAAGTATAAAAATGTCCAAACATCGCATTTCCTAGTAGGGTCGGACATCAAGGCTGGCCATGCTTGGAGAGTTCTACTACATCAAAAGGGAGCAAACTGTCGTTTGTATCATGATTTACAATCTAACCAATGTAATCTTAAAATTTAATTACTCGTTTGAACTTTAAACCAGTCGAATTACTTATTTGAACTTCATGAATTCTAGTATCTTAATGAATTATAATTTTTTTTCAAAAAGGTTAATCTTGTTATAGAATAAACCTTTATATATGTTAGTTATAGTTTCAATATGAATATAAATAAAAATAAGCAATTATCAAACCCAGCAATTTCACATTCTGTTCTAAACATGAATTTGTTATCTAAGATATAACATCTAAGAATTAGCCAAAAAAAAAAAATGTCCTTTATCACTGAGCATTGATGCAAACCAAGGATTTAATTTTACAAAACACAGGAGTAAAATGAGATTTTTGCATACAAATACCTTTTGAATGCATATACAGACTTTGAAGCCCCCCATTCATCAATACGATTGTTTAATGTATGCCTTTTCAAGAAAGCAATTCAAGCTTCGTGGAGATACTGAAAACATCCTTTTAGATGCAATTTTATTATGCGAACCATGACTTTCTGTCTTTTTGGTACAAATAAACGTACCTGATGAGTACGATTTTTGTACGACCCGACCACCCACGACCTAGTGGTCAAGATCATGATAACCTCGAGCACTCTCTTAGGGTCAAAACATTATCGGGCTCGTGTGAATGAGCTCAAGCTTAAACTTGAAGCACACGATATACCCAAGGACTTCACAACTCTTTAAACAGATAAGGACGCTCAATTGATTTATCCTACTAGGAATGTACTACCTATATCTATAAATACAAAATTTTGGATCATTATTTAGGTACTACCTACATCTATTAACACATTTGTTCCAAGTCTTGGAGATCATGTTCATGCTCTTCCTTGTCATCAAGCTCAAGAAATCCACGGGTGCGGATTATTGATAGTATCATTAGCGTCATCTATAAGAAACGCTACTAAAAGTCATGGTCAACACATGTTCAGGGCCTCCTCCAGCAAGCTCATCTGCTCCAATTCGACCCTTACCAGGGATCCACAAGTTCCTTCAAGAGCAACACCTGAAGTACCAACACCCCAACCAATAGATGTTACTTCGACGGTGTTAGAAGATCTTCATCAACAAGTTGTTTTGTTGACTTAGTTGCCAAGCCAATAAATTCTATGGTCGATGCTCAAGCTCATCATCATGTTCCTAATATTGGTAGCTCGAAATCCTCGAGTCAATCATGGCCACCTCACACGACCTTGGGTTTGAGATATGTAGCCATGGCCTCAAACAAGATTTGTAGAATGATTGAAGATGGAACCAGAACAATCAGTGCTAGACGTGTTTTGTTATGCCTGTTGCTAGACAAATTCAAATACAATCAAAGCTTTGCCCTCAGCAAGCACCATAAGCTTTGCCACACCCAAGCACCTCTAATCCTTGTTCCAAGCAAACACCTCTAAGCTTTGCCCCGCTCAAGCATCATAAGCTTTGCCCCGAGCAAATACCTTTAACCTTGCCCACAAGCAAGAACTCATACACCTTGCCCTGCGCAAGCACCATAAGCTTTATCTCGAGCAAGCACCTCAAGTCCTGTATTGCGCAATCACCTAAGCCTTGTCTCATGCAAGTACCCTTAAAAATACTTAGTACATTCAAGAAAAATTAGTCCTAAAAAAATCATAAAGTAGAAAGACCGACCTTGTAACCCCCAATACTATAAAGCATCATAATATGTAAAAATCATAAAACAAGGTCAGGGTGAAAATCCCTTCCTTTCAAATTTTAAATAAGGTCGGGCTCCAAAACCTTCCTTTCAAATTTTATAAAAGTCAGGGTGTAACCCACTTTCTTTCAAATTTTTAACAAAGTCGAGATCGAGCTCCTTCCTTTCAAATCTTTTAACAAGGTCGGGGTGCAACGTCCTTCCTTTCAAATTTTTAACATGGTCGGGATCGATCTCCTTCCATTCAATTTTTTTAACAAGGTCGAAATCAAGCCCTTCCTTTCAAAAATTTTAACAAAGTTGGTGGGCAACCTCTTTCTGTTCGTGCTTATTCTCGATCGTCAAGCTTGGATATCATCGGGTGCAAATCATTAACACATTTGTTCCAAGACTTGGAGATCTTGTTCGTGCTCATTCCTTGTCGTCAAGCTCACGAAATCCACATATTCAAATTTTTGGTAGCATCAGTACTCTTTTATTTTATTAACGTTCCTTTTGGCAACAATATAGAGCCGAATCTGTACTCTACAAGCCCCTTGAGTGGCCATGAACAACTAATGATCAGTATAAGGTTTTAGAATGATTACGAGAATAAAACTCCATACTACATTAATCCTTTAGCATACTATGGATATTCAAGCTGGCAGGGAGATAAAAATCTTGTATAGTGATATTGATTCCAATTTGACCTGACCTTGTTTTATACCCTTCGAATAGTAAGCAAGTAAGATGGATTCATTATTACTTGTAATTAAAATAAATCTGAAGTCAAATATATGAATTGGGAACTTACATTTCAGATTCAAATCCAATATTCCAAAATCCTTCAGGAGTTGAAGGAGGAGCATACCTATATCGATGCCTAGAAACTCCATCATGATGCTCACAGCGTATTTGCTTATTCCCATCAGAATTTTTACCCTCGTTAGGAAGAACAGCATCATAGAACTTTCTGCATTGCTTGCATTCTATACCCTTCAGACTTTCCCTCTCAGATTTCTTTCTTACTGGTTCTATGTACTTGAAACCCGATGTCCCAGCCTTTGGAGATGACAATTGTAGCTTCTTCGGACCAGGATCAATGTTCATGTCCTGTGTCTCGTCATCTGAGTTGTCAAAGTTCATATTCTCTGGAACTTGCATAGGAATATCATTAGTTTTCTCCTTTATAACCTTCCCTAAGTTTCCTCTCATATTCTCCAAAGGGGTGTCAAGAAAATCATCGTGGAGATCAGGTCCAACACGGCTCTGATGGGACCTGGTATCCCTCCAATAAGAAACCGGACGTTTTGTACCGGCTTGCGGGCAAGATTTTGCACTGTTTGGGCATTTCAGTGCAATGGCAACACTTGAAGTAGAAGATGAAACAGAGTTTGATCTTTGAATGAGTACAACTCCTTTGTCATCCTCCAATAATTCTTGGTCACCCTTCTGTTTCATCACTTCATTAACAAGACCAGCATCTGTAATGACATAAATATTTTACAAAGGGTAAGATCATTTTAAACATTGAGAAAGAAAGAAGATTACCAGACATTTTTGCCCTAAAATATTCTACTAATATGAAGAACAGAATAGCAGTATTCATCTAATTGTGATCAACTATATGTTCAACAAAAGTGGGATAAGAGAACCATATGGGCAGTTCAATTGAAATCTCATGGACTTGTCATACCAAAAGAACAAAAATTACCATGAGAAGTTCCAGGACTATGATTATGCCTCAAAATTTCACTTTCATCTCCTAATTTGTGGAGAGAGAGCATATTTTCTGGAGTAAGACCACATTTTTTGCACAGAAAGTTGTATTGAGATTTCAGCTTCTTATAGGCAGCAATAACTTCACGCCTTTTCTTCTTTTCAGACTGTAATTCCAAATCCTTCACTTCAATTTGCTGTAGTAACTTCGCATGTAAGTCCATCCCCTTAAAAGACTCCTTACTTCTCTCATGCAGATTTTGTTGGAGTTTATCAATTTTGTCCTCGGACTCTTTCTGTTTGGCCAGAAGCTGTTTCTTTTCCTTCTCAAACTCTTCCAATTCCTGTTCTCTCTTCAACTTCTCCAGCGTATTGGAATTAATCTGTTGGTGAAGTTGCTCTTGCGCATTTCTTTCCTCCTTCATTTCATTTTCTTTTGTCCTGAGTTCTTTCTGGAGCTCATCAACACGGTTCGCCAAACTCTCTATTTGGACTGTGAGTAGTCTTTTGTCCTTCTCATGCTTATTCAACAGCTGTTCGTTATTCATAATTTCTAAGGCTTGCATTTCAATTTTTTTCAGCAGATTGCTTTGCAACTCCCTCCCCTTTTCCACTTCTTCAGTTTTTTCTCTATATCCCTGCTGAAGCTCATCAACCTTTTTCTCCATACTTCGGAGTTTGGAAATGAGTCCATTTGACTTCTCTTCTTGCTCCTTTAATTGCTTTTCTTTATGCACTATCAGAGAGACTTTTGATTGATTTATTTGGAGAAGCTTGTTGTGCAATTCCATTACCTCATCAACTTCTTTAGACTTCTTCATCAGCTCTAACCGCAATTTCTCAGCTTCAACCTCCACATCTTTTTTCTTTTTCAGGAGCAGAAGATTTTTCTCTTCAAGCTCTATCCGTGCATTTTCGTGACTAAGAATGAGGGAAGCTTTTGAGTCAAGAAGCTTCTGCAAATTTTGTTGCAATTCTCTCCCCTCACTTACTTCATTAGTTTTATGTTTCAATTCCTCTTGGAGCTTGAGGACACGACTGGGGGATAGGTTTTCTATACTTGTAAAGTTTTCCTTCAGCAACCTCAGAGACTGATATTCTTCGAGAACTTGCTCTTTTTCAGACTGAAGCTTTTTAATCTGAAGTAACATATCTTTTTCCTTCTCTTTCCATGCATCTGCAGCTTCCCTTGCTTCCAAATACACTTTCTGCCAGCTTTTAGATTTTGACTGAAAATTTGGAAAGATTTGGCTGCAGAATATGTACTCTATCTGCGAAATTCTATCTTTTGCTTCTTGAATTGTGGCAACCAGTATGGTGCTAAGGCCAGATACAAACTTTGCGTCAGAACTATCAGTAGGATGCCCTAACTGTGGAGACTTTTGCACGCCGCCTTCCATCCTTCAAAAGTTATTACAAATGCAACAAGTGAGTTCTAGTGGCAAATAATAATAAATCAGCATCAAAATAGCATCCTCAGGATAAAATTTTTGAAAAGCTATCAACGAGGCCATTATATAAGCACCTCTGTTCACAAATGCAAACCTTAAAAAAGAAAAGAAAAGAAAGGGAAAAACTGCAAAAATGCACGAGGAAGTAGTCACTCATACACATGAACATGTGAAACATCCCAATGCCTTCGTTCCAAGAATAGGTAGTGATTAGAAAGATAGGTTTTTTACTTTCAATCTCAAAACACTACAAAATTAGTTATGCAGAATCTGTCCTATTAACCAGTACTTAAAAAGGATGTAAAGCTTCTGAGAAAAAATCCATTGAAACTCCAAACAAGCTTGAACGTGATCCTAGTGATGTTTCTTTGAATATGACTGAGTTCTTGTCATGACTGTGATAGCATATGTCAATTATCCTAATCTATAGGAAGTGTTATTAAATCATTTTTATATGAATACTTCTTATATATAATTGTTTACATAGCCATTGTTTGGTCTCCATTATTTTTAAAATACATTTTTCTCTCTTATTTTTAACAATATTCTTTAATAAAATAATATTACACGCAAATTCAAAACTTTTCCTTATTTTTGAACTAGACATTTTTCATCAAATTACTATTCAAAAATGCATTTTAAAAAAATAATGAGGCTCAAGCTAGCTCATAATGATTTACATAATGATGAAGTATCATAATATAAGTGTGAAAGTAATTTGATTGATGAGAGTTTGATCCAATTAAATCTCGTCACATTATCTGTTGATAAATTATTATGTAAGTTGTTATATACATGTAGCACAACTATAACAAAACTAATGTCCAATGAATATATCATAGTCTGCTGATTTAACAACCTATTTCATTAAGATTTCTTAATTCTTCCTCTATGATGTGTTATAGAAACTCAATAGGTTTAATATTTTTTTTTCTAAGTTTAAGCCCGTGTTTGGGCTCCATTAATCCTAAAATACATTTTTCCCTATATTCTTTTAAACTACACATTTTTCAATGGCATAATATTACACGTGAATCCAAAACTTTTCCACACATTCTCCATCAATCTACTATTCCAAAATGTATTTTTAACCAAAAAAGGGGGCTCAAACAGGCGCTAACTTTTTTCACATTCCTTATGGTTTTCACTTTCTTTAACTTCCAAAAGCCTCTCTCATTTTATACATTTTATGCAAATTTTGGGATTTTGCCCACAAGTTATGCCTCTTCACCTAAAAAATTGCCTACTCATTTTCACACACAGTAAATGGAAAAATTCATTAAATATTCTGCAAAATCTATGAACTGTATTTCCAAGTACAAAATCACATACACACGCAATTGATTAAATCCCAATGCTAAAAACCCACGCAAACAAATAATGATAAAATTAACATAAATGATTCCTTACCCAGAATAAGCCAGTATTAACAGTCGAAGGTTGAGCATACAATAGAAGCGAGAAAATTTAAAATTAGTCAAGAAAATGAAAATTACATGAACTTCAGTAAACCAAGGGTTCAAAAGAAAAGCCTATATGTTGCAAAAAAATATAAAAAAATAACCATTACATCTCGGACTAAAAAAAATGCATCTTATAGTAATTCATGCTACAGTGTAAACATCGAATGCATTTTAGTTTTTCGCGCATTCTAATTCCCAAATTCGGAGTCAAACTTGAGCAATTGTTTAGGATTCATCAGCTAATTCATTCTATTATGAATGCGTGTGTGAGATGGGGATTTAGAGAGAAGATCTGCTTACCAGCGGTTGTGGAGAGAGAAAAAGAGAGTGAGAATGGAGATAAAAAGAAACCCTACCCAATGAGAAGCTCAAACGAAACGCGCAGGAGTCCTCGGTACGTTTTTGCACGCGGGAATTGTTTTTCGAAAAGCAAGAAAACTTCCTTGTTCAGTACTGCACCACCTGAGTAAGGGGTTAAATCCACGATTGGCCACCCAACTTTAGAGTGTATTTGGTGAATATTAAAATGAGAGAATGTAATTTTTTTGAAATGATGTGATGAGAAATATGTGGTTGAAAAAAAAGTAAAAATTATTGATGTAATGGAAAATATTATTTTATTGAAGAATATGTGGTTGAAAATGAGTAAAATAATAAGAATGAAAAAAATAATGTGGGTCAAATGGAACTTTATATACAATATGACCGTGGTCACTTAAGAGTTTGTTTGGTAAAATTCAAAAGACAATTAAAATTGAAAATATAATCGTTATTGGATCTCACTCGTTTAATAAAAGTCAACAATAACAATTAATTTTTAATTTTAATTCGATTTTAATATCTACTTATTATGATTTTATTTTACCATTATCATCCAATTTTATAAAACGGTTTATCATGATTACCCAACTTTTTTTTTTTACCAATTTTCGCTAATTTTAAAAGTGGGTAAACTGACAACTTTACGTTTTATATAAAATAAATTTAAAAAAAAAAAAAAACCAAAAATAGACCCACATTTGTTGCTCACGTATATTATCACTTTTGCACTTTGCACTTTTTATTTTTGTTACAGTTTGGCACTTTGAACTTCTTATTTATTTTAATAATAGACCCACATTCATTTCAAGCATACTTCTACGATATATTCACTCAATAAAATTGCTCCAACAATGACTCAAACATGTGACTTGATCTTAATTAATGTAGGGATATACAGTCCCCGTTTGATCCATTAAAATTATAATTTATTTTGTTCTCTCGTCTTATCAACTACACATTTTCCAATAAAACAGTATTACACATAATAATTTATTCTTTTTTAACCACACATTTTTCAAAATAATATCCCGAAAATCATAATTTCAAATAATGAGAAATAAAGAAGGCCAAATGGGGGCTAAATATACCTTAGAAGTATAGCTCATGAAGAAGGTACAATTTGCTTTACAACCCTAAAATCAAGCCTAATAATCCATTTCAAACTTAATCCATTTGGGATTCACTTGGAAAGACGCCTTATGAATGTGTCATTAGGTTATATACCCAAATAGTGAAAAAAAGACTCATCCTATTTTGTGAAATTTTTTCTGAATTTGGATTTCATGGTTGCTTTGAGGTGAGATTGATCGATCTACCTTACACATGAGGAAGACAACAACATGCTCTTTCTTAAACCTTTCTGGTACATTGATGGATGTTAGACGAGGATCCTTAAATGGACATGTGATTTCAGACTGGAGTATGAAACCCCAATAGTTCCCGTATGGGTTTCATTCCCATTGCTTTTGGTACACTGGGGTGCCAAGGGTTTTTTCCCTTATCGAGGGCAATAAGAATACCCTAAGGATTGATGAGGTCACCTTAGACTTAATACGACCTAGTGATGCTAAGGTGTGCATTGAGGTATATTTGGAGCTTAGATTGCTTAACGGGGTTTGGATTGAGTGCGATGGTAACTGTGACTTTTGGCAAACGGTCATTTATGAGAAAATGTCGATTTTTTTGCTTCAATTGTAGACATAAGGACCACTCTTATGATAAGTTCACTTCGGGACACCTCTTCCTCTCCAGTTGTTGCGCTTTCCCATGTTCAACCCCCTCCTCCTATTATGACCACCACTAGTAGGGTTGACAAAGGTAAATGCAATGTGTCGTTTGTGGAGTCGAGGAAGCAGTAGGTGCCAATTTCAATAATGCCTACTTTGTTCCCCACTATTCATATCGTAGTTTGGACAGAGTCAGCTACTACATCGCAGCTCCTCGATCCCCATCACAGTAGCTCTAGAGGTACCACTAGCTATACTTTCAGTTACCAAGCCTATACCAAATGCTCCTATCGTGGTACTCCCTCCCCCTTCTATCATTGTTACTTATCTCCAAACTATTGAGGCACCGACTCGGATGACTCATATCAATTCTCCTTCTTTAGGGACACATACAGATGGTACTCAGTCATCACAGAGATCATGATCCGCCTTACCGATCAATACATGGATAGTTGATCTAGAGGTACTACCATTTATTCATTTAGTTGTCGAGCCTACTCCAGATGCTCCTATCGAGGTACCCGTTTTTCCTACTATCATTGCCATAGCTCCTATTCCCACCCATACTATTGAGGTACCCCTTTAGTCGACACGAATCAGTTATCTACTATTGAAAACACACTGTGGTACTCAGTCAGCACAGGGATCGGGTACAAGGACAATTCTTCATACCACTATTGCATAGGGGCCATTGGCTAAGATCGGCTCAGAACGACACGGTATCAAACTTACGTTGATCAATCACTTTACGAAGGACCATGGTATGAATGTTTGATCTACCATTAGACTTGCCATTGAGGACTTGGTTATCGAGCTCTTTGGTGAGGGACTTTCTATTAGTAAGACTCGTACACATATGCCTTCACATAGTCATTCCATCACAGCTCCTACATAAGATAAGGTGAATGAATATTTATAGAGACCCATGGACGGCATGAGACTTGGAGACTACGTGCAAAACGCAGAGGACGACGTACCTATAATCAGATGGTCATTCTCACATGCTTTAGATGTTGCAACACAGAACCCCATGAGATCATATGCATCTACTTTTTGCCCGATCATCGTTCGAACAACACTTTTCACCTAGGTGGGCCCCCTTCTAATTTTTTTATTTGTTAATATGCATTTAATTGTTTTATGTGTAATTTATTTGTACTTTTGAAAAGTTAAGAGATTTCATTTACATTTTTTCTTATTTTTTGTTACTTTATTTTATTTTTGTTTATTTAAAGAAAATGGTAAATTCATCATTTATGGTGTGT
>CAIGRL010311972.1:0-12012 GCA_903798325.1 Fraxinus xanthoxyloides
CAAGATTGGATGTAGCATTTGTCATTAGTAAACTTAGTAGGTTTACTAGTAATCTGAGCAATGAGCATTGGAAGGCTATGGGAAGAGTTCTTGGATACTTAAAGAAAACTAAGAATTTAAGTCTTCAATATACAAAATTCCCTATTGTATTCAAAGGATTTACCAATACAAGTTGAATATATAGCACGGGCGAAAGTAAATCTACTTTGGGTTGGGTATTTACACTTGGAGGAGAGGTTGTTTCTTGGAAATCAAAGAAACGGACAGAACACGTGATACTCGTGTGTGTGTGTGTGTGTTCTAACTGGTATTGTCATATGGAATAACTGGTTCAAAGTTTCATGCTACCTTTGATTTCGACTTTACTTTGTTTGAGTTACACTATGGTTAGATTCAAATCGAAAGATATCTAATCCTTATGCATTAGTATCGTATATCCGAAATAATGAGATTTTAATGAACTATTTGGAATCTCATAAATTATGAGAATTAAAGAATATTTTAATAGACAATATTTTCGTCATTAATGTGTCTCTTGAAATCATGAAAATTAAGATCTTGAACTACAGTCTGTTATTAATTGTCAACATAAAAACGATTGGTCAAAATAGAAAGAAGTCATACATGTAGAGTTGAATCCCTTAAACAAATGAAAATTGTGTGGACTTATAACTTGAACCTCTAATAATGTAATTCATGTATAATGTAAGTTGGTTTTTGCAAGAAAGAGAAATAAAAATAATGAAATTACAAGATACAAAACATGACTAGTAGTTCAAGGATTCTCACAAAGATATGGAATCAATTATGAAAAATAATGTTCTTCTATAATCAACATCATCACTCTTACATTTTCACTTACTTGAATGATGTCATTAAGATGCGAAATGCGCCTTGTGGATATAGTAGCTACACACACACACACACACATGGTTCACTTGATATACATAAAAATCCCTGAAAGATTGGAGTGGCAAAAACAAGATTATACATGCTCCAAAATTATGTTCTCAATTAAATTACGAAGATAATTCTACGAATAGAAACAATACGGAAGCATGTGGTGTAATTGTTTTAGAGAATATTTGTTAAATGAGGGTTACGAAAATGACGATATCTGCCTATGCATTTTCATAAAGAAAATAAATATTGAATTTGCAATTGTGACAGATTATATTATTATTTATATCTTATTGGAACTCGTGAATAACTCAATAAAATTGCAAATTATTCGGGAAAAAAAATTAAGATGAAAGATTTAAGAAAAGCCAAATTTTATATTTGATTGAAGATTGAACGCTTCATATACAAAAAAAAAGTCTTAAAGTTTTATTATATGGATAATGAACATTTATTGACATAACATATGGTTATCCGATCACTTGATGTGAAAAAATATCTATTTTAGTT
This sequence comes from Fraxinus xanthoxyloides, assembly GCA_903798325.1. Taxonomy (NCBI): domain Eukaryota; kingdom Viridiplantae; phylum Streptophyta; class Magnoliopsida; order Lamiales; family Oleaceae; genus Fraxinus; species Fraxinus xanthoxyloides. The sequence goes on from CAIGRL010311972.1 coordinate 1,411, forward strand.
GAAGATGACCAATTCAAAGATATTGAAGTAGTGTTAAACACATTCTTCATTACCTAAGAAGCGCTATTGATATATAATTGTTTTATTCACAAAAGTTGTGATCTTCTTTAGCGGGACATGCTAATGCATGTAATATCTTTAATCTACATAAAGTTAAATCACAAAAAGAATATGTGTTTACACTTGAAAGAATATCTATTTTTTAGATATCTGTGAAACAAATCTTGATAGCAACATTTTCAAATTATTCTGAAATTATTGCAATTCATAAAACAAGTGGAGAATGTGTATAGCTGAGGAACATGACCCATTATATCCAAGTACTATGCAGATTAAATTTAATAAAAGATAACCAACAATATTATATGAAGACGAGACAAGACAAAGTATATTTCTTCACAATTCTTTTTCCTCAGGAGCTTCAGAAGAATATCATTGATGTTCATCAAATTCGTTTGAGTGATAATGTGACTGACTTATTCACCAAAGTACAGTCACGTCTACATTCAAGAAGTTGGTACATGAGACTAAAATCTATTTGCTCAAAGATCTTTTGTCTGTCTTGGATTTTCTAACAAAGTTTTAAAGATAAAGTGTTGCTTTATACTACAAATTTTTAACATTTAACTATATTCTTTTTTCCCTTATTTTGATATTTACCAAATGAAATTTTTAATGAAACAGTTATTGTGAAAATAGTAATCAGAGCAAGAGTATTGAAAATTAAGAGAAAATTATTGATAGTTATCTAGTCTTATTAGGATACTTAGATAAATTTTGTTTACTCTAAGAGTATATTCTATTTATAGTATAACTCTCGGAACCTTGCAAATATAAGTCGATTATAATCTTATTCTTCCATCACCGTTGGGACATTATTCAGGATGATATGTATAGTCTGTCTTGGATTTTTTTGATGGTGGTCATCTACCTCGGAGGTTTGCGGATACTTCTATTGTCTTGTTTCCAAAGAGAGTGGGATCTGGCGGATGGATAGATTTCAGACCGATCAACTTATGCACGTGTTTACCAAGCTTATCACTAAGCTGTTGAACATTCGTTTGAGTTTAGTTTTGTCTCGCATTATATCTCCGCAGTAGAGTGGTTTCATCCTTGGCCGAATGATTGGGGATAATGTTCCATTCACTCGAAGGTTCTCCACACGTTGGATGATAGAGTAAGAGTGGTAACATTATGCTGAAACTTGACACAAGCAAAGCATATGATCATATGGATTGGGACTTCATCTACTCCATATTGGAGGCATTTGGATTTTGACCATGTTTGGGTTGACATGACCAGAATGTATATTTCGGAGTGTCATTTCTCAGTGGTTCTGAATGGTTGTTCCTTTAGCTTTTTTCATCCTCATGAGGACTTCAATAGGGTGATCCAGATCTCCATTAATATTCATTATTGCTACAGATTACATCCATCTACTTAGCATTTTAGAAATATCCCAGTATAGGTTATCGACATAAAGGTACCCTATTGTGTCTCGCCTTTCATTTGATGATGATTTGATTATATTAGTAAACGATCAGAAACAATCTATGATGAGAGTGCTTGACTATTTGGAGTATTATGAAGGTGTTTCTGGTAAGTTGGTAAATAGGGACAAGAGTAGTCTTTACTGTTTAGATAAGCATTCACTAGTTAGATCAGAGCACTTAATTGGATTCAGACATCGGCAACAACCTTTCACCTATATGGGGGTCTCCTTATATAAGGAGGCTAAGAGGTCCATTTCATACGTTGATCTTATCTAGAATGTCCGATGCAGGATTTCAAGTTGGGCATCACAATTATTATCGCCTTAGGGTTGGATTACATTGTAGAGGTACATACTTTCCTCTATACCTTTGTATCTTCTTCAGATTATTCAACCTCCAAGGAAATACTAAAAAAGCTGGAGAGCATTTTTGCGTGATTTCTTTGGAAAAGCATTTTCGCGGCGTCTACAATGGAAGAGATGGAAGGATGTTTGCCTTTCTAATAATGAGGGTGGATTAGGTTTTCAGGAGACTACAAAATGTGGTTGACACTTTTTCCATGAAGTTTTAGTAGTTATCTTGTTATCAGAGATCGTTATGGGCTCAGTTTTTACTTGACAAATATTGCATGGAGATACATCCTTTTATTTGTAGTAGTTTCCTGGGCAGTCTCTTTTGTCTGGAATTAGCATGATTTTTGAATGGGCGATACTGCTCTAGCATCTTTATTCCCACACAGACAGCACATTTATGTAAAAGTGTGTGACTTATATGATTTTATTGATTAGGATATTGAACAACTACTATATGCTCTTCCACCACGTATGGCAAAGTAGATTGGAATTGGTCATTTATATTGATGCCCCAATAGTTTGGAGAGACATACCTAACGGTAGTTTTGCTATTTTGCTTGGCAGTCAATCCAATTGGGAAGATAGATTTAGGACTCACCCCCAATGATATGGAGCACTATTGTACATACGAAAGTATCATTCCTTTGTTGGAGATTTTGATAGGATTTGATTCCAGATGATGTAGGTTTTTAGAGGAGGATTGTTAGCCACATGGCTTCCCCGAGGTCATGTTGTTTGGAGATTGAGACTATCACACACACTTTCACAAGCACTAGACAACACTTTAGTGATACATTTCAGATACTATGCGGCCAGGTAAGGGAGTCAGACATCGGCTCTAGAGATGGAGATATTCTAGTCAGTATGTTTATTATGGTCACATTCACACTATCATTCCTCTATTGATTTTTCTGGTTCATATGGATCAAGAGGAATGAACGTGAAATACAAGAATATTTGCACAATTCTTGATGGACTATCTGGAGGGTTTATAGTATGATTTCATTTCTTCATATAGGTCGGTTGTTACGACCTATACACTGGTGGGGAAATTATGCTTTTTCTCCTTTATTTGGTATCTCTATGACCCTACCTCCCTTATTACCCCCTATATTGGTCATTTGGAGCAATCGAATGATGAGATCTTGCAAGATCAACACTGATGGGACGTCAAAGATGGATTTGCTAGTTATGGAAGTATTATACGGGACCAAGCTAGATAGAATATCGAGGCATTCTTTTCTCCCTATTGTGTTTGCCTTATTCTAGAGGCTGAGCTTTGAGCCATATTGGACGTGATTCTTCTTACCAGATGACTTGTAATTTCAAGTATTTGGGTTGAGGTTGACTCGACTGTTGTTGTTTACTATATTACCAGGGATGGAGGACCATGGGCAATTCAGAGTACTCTCACACATATGAGACACCTTCCCAAGTTTGATCGTACCACTATTTTTCATATCTACCATGAGGAAAACTAGGTCACAAATTCACTTGCCTCATAGGGTTGGGACAATTGTCCTAGGAGTACAAATCACATGACCTTTCTTGACGACTCGAGGCACTTGTGCAGATTGATAGATATGATAGCCTAGCTTTAGAGATTTGTAGTTTAGGACTAATTTACTTTTGTTGTATTAGAAGTAGTACTCCTCGCTTACTGCTTTTACTACCTTTATTGTTTTGTTGCTTTCTGGAGGTCAGGTTTATGTCATCCTCCTTCCTTGCACTCTCGTTGTTTTATGATAGATACATGGTTGGGGAATCCTATCTCCTATCGTCTTTCCTTAGTGAAACCTAAAAACTCCTTGAGCTTGTGTTAATTTCTTTGGTTAAAAAAATTTCAATGAATATAATAAAATTGCACAAAGGTATTCACATATCTATTTTTTTTTCTTGTCATTTTAATCAAATTTTAACTTATTTTTTGAAAAGATCAATTTTTAAACATATTCCTTTTCTGGATTAAGCTCTTCGTCTCTATTTGCACAGTCCACCCGAAATTCGATCGAGAGGGTTTCATTTAAAAGGCCCAGTCAAAGAAGAAATTAGTTTGTAAAGACCAACGTCTATCTTTTTTAGTTAGATAGCCTAAACATACAAAGAAATGAAAAATAGAATTGGTAAATTACTAAAATGTCCTTGTAGGTAAAAAAGACATTAATTGTCCTAATTCCCATTTCAGTTCTCATTTAGCTCTAATTGAATTTTAGCTTTCCTTTCTTTCACAACTGGCTTCGACATCTTCTATGAACCCTTTTTATTTTCTTATCATCATCATCATCATCTTCTCTACTTCATCAAACCATACAATCTACATTTTCATTCCCTTAAGCACTCACTTGGTTGAAGTGGATAACCTAAGCTTATAATATTCTTGTTGAGCATTTGGAGAAGAAGACAAGGTATTGTTGATTTTCTATATTTGGGCATCTTTCTTTTTCCATTTTTCTGAATAATTTCTTCATGTAGTTGTATGTGTGTTTATGGTTTTCATTTGACAATGATTATTTTGAATTCATTTTAACAATGGATTAGAGCTTTGATATAGGTTGCTTCCCAACCTACTTTTTTCTCTTAGTTGAAGCGAAATGTACGTTTGTAAATACATGTTTGGCTATTCTATCTGTTGTTCTACTATGAAATATAGATTTGATTTTCTGACGTACAAAACGACTTACATATCGATTTTTGCAATCCATGACGACATACAGATCGTTATCAATAATGTACGAAAATTTGATAAAAATTTGATATTTGATGAAATTTTAACTTTTATATTAAATTTCAATTATGAATACAATGAATATGATATTGATATTAGTTTGTTATCTAGTTGAATATTAACAGTCAATTGAAGGTGTATGAAAAATGAAAATATGCATGGAATGACAAAGGGAAAAAACGTTTATTCTTGTTTCGAAAACAATTTCTTATGTTAACTTTTATGATCAAGTCAGAGAGATGTTGAAGATTGGTACAATGCTATACAAAGTGAAGATGTCAACTCTTGTCCCTATGACGTCTAAGGCTTCAACTGCAAGAAAATTGGTCTTGTTCGCTCCATTTGTACGGGCCTAACTTGAAGTAAAACTTAAAGTTGTAATATTGCATTGACTTGTAGTTTTATTATTTTGTACTTACTAGAAGCACAAAATGATTTATTAGATTTTGTAGTCATTGTGCTATTATCACTTTTGAGCTATTGGAACAAAATTAAAGTCATTTTACATTGCATTGTTTATTTTTTTTCACATTACTGACAAACGACTTTTATATCATTATAATTGACGCAAATGTCGTTCTAGTATGAAAAATGCATCGATTCAAATAACGACACTAAAATCATTCCTGATACACTAAAAGTTATTGATATCGTTTCAAAGGGACATTTTCTCTCAAATGGTAAACAACTCAGAGGCTCGCACGCAAATTGAATTTTTTTAGATTAACATTTCGATTGCCCAACTTCCGTCCTTCATTCAACGTATACATTTTCCCATACAATTTTCAAAAAAAAAAAAACAACAAATCATAAGTATCAGACTCACAAAATAACATAATGATATAAGTAAAATTTCAGTACAAATTTGATGAGATTGAAATCGTTTCAGTTCAAATCATAACTAAAATGACGTATATATCATTTTCTTTAAGATATTCATATCGTTATGTATCAAACCCATGAAATAACATAACGACATTCATATCGTTTTAGTACAGTTTTGACGATGTTGATAAAGTCTCAATTCAAATCATATCATTTTTTAGCCAAAACGATATAATTATTGTTTTGTATAAAAAGAAACGATATCTATGTCGTGTAATTATAATTTGAACTGAAACGATTTTAAACTCGTCAAATTTGTACTAAAATTATATGTATGTTATATTATTTCATGGGTTTGATACATGACTATATCATTATCGTTTCAATATAATTTTGACGACATTGATATCGCTTCAATTTAAAACATAATTAAAACGACATATATATCATTTTACTTTATATGAAATGACAATTATATCGTTTATGCTAAAAACGATGATTCGACCACCCTCGACCACCCGACATGCATCGACATATGTAGTATGATCGAAATAGGTTGTCAGTAGGATCGATCTCACTCAAAAGAAACTATGGGACCATTTGTGTTCCCATAATTATGTACCACCTTTGAACTATTCCAACGAAAGAAAGTATCTTCGTTCGCTCTTTCTAAATTATTCGAATGATATCAACTCATTTGATGACCTCTTTCGATTGTCCTAAGTATGTTAAAGCTTGCAGGTGGCTGTGGACGATCAAATCATTTTCTTTAACCAAAACGATACAATTATCCTTTTATATGAAATGAAACGATACCTATGTTGTTGTAGTTAATGATTTGAATTGGAACAATTTCAGACTAGTCAAATTTGTACTAAAACGATATGGATGTCATGTTGTTTCATGAATTTGACACATACAATATCTTTATCATTTTAGTACAACTTTAATGACATTGATATCGTTTTAGTTTAAATAATAACTAAAACCACATACATATATCATTTTATTTCATATAAAACGATAATTATATCATTTTTGTTAAAAATGATGAATCAAGTGTCCATGGCCACTCGATATGCCTCCAACTTACGTAGGACGATTGAAAGAGTCGTCAAGTGGGTTGACACCGCTAGAATGACTTAAAAAGCACAAATAGAGATACTTTCTTTCTGTTAGAATAGTTTGATGATGCTAGGTAACTATGAAAATGAAAATGTTCCTATAATTTTTTTAGTAAGATCGAACCTAATTGATTTCTTTAGATCGTCCTACATATGTTGAAGGCATGACCGGCGATTGAATCGTTGTTTTTAGTCAAAACAATATAATTATAGTTTTATATGAAAAGAAACTACTTCAATGTTGTATTTGTGATTTGAATTGGAATGATCTCAATCTCAGCAAATTTGTACTGAAACAACATAGATTCCGTTACGTTATTTCGTGAGTTTGATGCATAATGATATAAATGTTGTTATCTACTATAAGAAATGACTTACAATGTCATTTTTGTTATGATTTGAATTGGAACGATCTCAATCTTGTAAAATTTGCATTGAAACAACATGGATATCATTATATTGTTCCGTAGTTTTGATACATAAAAATATCAATGTCGCTATAGTTATGATTTGAACTAGAACGATATCATTGTCATTCTATATAAAAAGAAATGATATTATGTCGTTTTAGTTATGATTTTAACTAAAGCGAGTTCAAACTCGTCAAATTTGTATCAAAACAATATGAATATTGTTATGTTATTTCGTGAGTTTGACACATCACGATATCATTGTCGTTCTAAATGAAAGAAACAATATCTATGTCGTTTTAGTTATGATTTTGATTGAAACGAGCTCAATGGCGTTACGCATGAAAAGAAACGATATTTATGTCGTTTTAGTTATGATTTTGACAGAAACGAGTTCAATGTTATTATGCATAAAAGGAAACGATATCTATGTCATTTTAGTTATAATTTTAAATGTAACAACTTCAATGTCGTTAAGCATGAAACGACGATATATATCTCATTTTAGTTTTGATTTTAACTAAGATGAATTCATTGTCGTTACCCATGAACTGAAACAATATGTATGTCGTTTTAGTTATGATGTGAAGTTGTAATGCTATCGCTGACATAAAAAATTGTATTGAAACAACATTGATGTCATTTTCTTATTTCGTGACTTTTGATAATCAAATGTACAATTTAGAAAGTGAAAGGACCTGATGTGCAATTTATTGAGGGCCTAATTGATAGAAAAGTTAAAATTCAATGAGTAAATTGTGCAAGAGTATGTGGAAGGATCTGGGTTGTAATTACTTGAAAGGCTAAATTGAAAAGGAAGTAAAAGTTATCAGGCGCGCGCCTAAGTCTTTGAGATGGCGTGTGCCTGGGCAACTACTAAAAGTAACCAATTATGGTGGGCGCGCGCCTAGCTCATACTGGTCGCTTGCCTTGCTTGAAGAATGACTTTGATGTCGTTATGTATAGTCATAACGACTTTTATATCATTATAAAATTTAGTAAAGTAGTGTGTATTTGATACTGAAATGATATCTAAATTGTTTTTTATTTCAGGAACGATTTCAATATCATTATGCTAATCCTTGCAATTTTCGTATTTGAACGACATCTACATCGTTTTTGTGTCTCAGGAACGATTTCAATGTTATTATTTGAATGAGTGCATTTTTGTACTATAACAATATCAACTACTTTATGTCACAGGAATGAAGTATATATCATTACGTAAATATCCACGATATCAACATATTGGACATGTACAATATGTAAACTTGAAATGACTGATTGTAGCCTTCTCTCAAATTTTTCTATTTCAGTTCTCAATAAATCCGCTGTGTTGAGTTCATAAGATACCGATGGTGGTTGAGATGTATTAGGAAAGTTTTCTTGGAATGCATGATGTGGTTTGGCATCCTGTTCAACCTCATCTCTTTCGGAATGGTGTGAATATTCTCATCTTATTTCACAATCGGTGTCAATTCTTTCCGATAAACCTCCTCGAGTTCGGCTTTAGTAGGAATCAATGTAGAATTAACCTCCAGCTGCAAATATTAAATTGTGCAAATCATTAGTCATTCGCTAAGCTAATTCCACAATTTGTCCCCACAAAACTTTAAAAAAAAGGCAATTTACCTCTTTCTGTTTCAACACATTATCAATGGCCGCAGAAGTTAACCTTTTCGGTATTTTCCATGCGACCATTCTTGGAATTGCATCCGAATATTTTGTAGCAAACTTCATTTCTCAAAGTTGGAATCGCTTCGAATGTCCAAATCTATTGTAAAACAACTATTATTATCTCACAACACAAATTTATATATAAAAAATAATACAAGTTAAATGTATTGTTTTCATACCACTATATCGAGGGGAAGGCCATGCAACGAATATCGACCTTAAAACTCGTCCACGTCAAAAACTAGTTGCTCTCACTTGTTATATGTAGTTTACAATATAGGGTGTGTTTGATAGATATTATTGAGAAAATAATGTATTTTAAATATTGATATGATGAGAAATACATGGTTAAAAAGTAAGGAGAAGTTACTGATATGATAAAAGATATTATTTTATTGAAGAACATGTGGTTGAAAATGAGTTTTGAAAGAATTTATTTTTAAGAATGTGTGTCGAACATGGGCATAGAAAAACAAACACACACGGATTCACATATATATAGATAAAATATAAGATAAACTGAATTCGGGCTCAATTAGGAATTTATTAAATTTGACAATAAAACATTGATTTTCAACAAGTTTCAAAGACAATAAAGTAGATAGAACAATTACAAATATTAGATCCATTGAGTAATTAAACTACAAATAGCCATAAGATTTTCAATGAATTCATTTTTCCCTTAATAGATACAAATAATATTATATATAAAACATACAAAACCGCACAATTAAGAAAATAAACAGAAAATGAAACCCCCCAAGAAATCATTATAGAACTCAATAAAACGAATTCGTTAAATACGAAGTGATGAAAAAAAACTCCAAAACCACCAAATCCCAATATGAATTCTCAATACAAATATTTCAAAGAGAACTTGAATAAAAGCTACACAAATAATCTTCATAGCCAAAAATGTAATCTTCATTAGAATTTCATAGAGTTCAGATCAATAAACTTAAAAACTCAATAGAGGGACTAGTCAAGAAGAAGAAGAATATGTACGGATAAAATTGAACACAATTTCAACATTATACATAGAACTCTTTGGTGGTTTGAAAACTTACATTGATTTTTCAAACTGTAAACTTGTCATTTTTTGGTCGAACCTCAACCCTTGATAGATAAAATAGCTAATTTTAAAATTGTGCAAAATCTTCGGCCTCAAAAGAAGAATGAGAATATTATTTTTTACTGGAATGAGAAGTGTTTGGGAATTTGTAGAAGAAGAAGATTTAATTTTGCAATTGTGAATTTGGGGAAGAAGGGTTTACGTCAGTGAATGAAGAGAAAAGTCAAAATCCTTCATTTATATGGTTAATGAATGGTTAAGTTAAGCAAGGGATGGTTAAGTTAGGGAAGGGAAAAGTGAACTTTTGGGAGTTTAAAATAATTAAAATTTCTTTTATTTTTTAGAAATTGGTCAAATGGTTTTTACAAAATGATACAGGAGTAAATTTAATCATTCATCATTGAACTTCAAAATTGTTACTACTTACTTATCCATCTTTACATATAATTACTCATACATCACTCATTTAACTCCCATCTCTCCAAACAAACGAAAATCAAACGTGGATAACAGAATTCCTACGTGGCAAACTTTCTCCACTAAGTCTTGACAACCTAGATAAAACCAACGACAAGCACTCTCTTAAAATCACGCCTCTGCCATTTCATGACATTTCTTCACTGGAAGGGAAAATTAAGAAAAGCTCCTATAAATTTTTCAAAATTCTCCCTCAAATCAATGTATTAGGCTTGGGAATTCTTCTTTTGTCTGGATAATGGAGAGCATAGGTGACCCACGAGGCCCTCATATAGACAATAATTGAACGGAAGATGCATTGTTGGAAGTTGAGCAAAAAAGACCAGGAGAAGGTAAATTTTTATATTATTTTATGGAACATGTTTTGTTTCCTCATGTTTATCTAAATGATTCTAAATTGAATGTTTTGAAATAAGCAATATATTAATCTGATTCATTGAAACCCT
>CAIGRL010312052.1:0-12216 GCA_903798325.1 Fraxinus xanthoxyloides
ACTAAGCCTCTGTTTGGCAAATTTATAAATGGTTTCTACAGAGGAATAGTGTTGGTCCCACAAATATGTATATTATAATGCGTAGTATTTATGAATGTGTGGCGGAAATCAATGTTTAGCTTTGATTGAATTTTAAACCATTTATAAATTTGTATCCAAAAGGATGCTACACAAGTTACTGAGACAGTTTAATAAAAAATCAGTAAAACAATATGGCATCTTTTAAATTACTGAAAATGTTATGGGATTTGATTCATTATATATTCGACTCATGAGTGTGCATGAACTTCTTCTGTTTGCTGTAGTCAGCGCCAATCCTCTTTTTTTTTTTTTTTGCAGGGTGTTACCCCTTCACTGATAGGGATCCATTTTTCATTGAAACCTGTCCTCATGTCTACTTTGCTGGTAATCAGGAGAAATATCAGAGTCGCTTGATCAAGGGTACATTTTAAAAGTTTCTACTTATCATCTGGATTATTCCTTGCTTCTTAAATATAAATGGTAGCACTAAACTGTAGGGTCAGAGGGGCAGGTTGTAAGACTCATTTGCATTCCCAGATTTGTTGAAACAGGAACTGCTGTGGTGGTAAGATTTTGCAATCTGTACTTGCTATATGCCTACTGTAAAAAGTTACATCTCAATAGAAAGCGTACTTGACTGTGTTGAGAATGCTCCATTCTTTGTGTTGCATCAGAACTTCCAACATCCAATAAAAACTTTTTGCTCGAAATATATTAAAATTTTTCCCACTGAAAAATTTTCTTCCAAGTGGACTTTCTGGACTTGTCCTGAAGTTAAAGTTAGATGTGCTGAGATATAAATTGTATGTGTTGAAACGGTTTGGTATAAACACTGGAGAGAAGAAGATAATCGTCTTCATCTCCATTACTTTCATTATATAGAAAAAGGCAAGAAGATAAGCTAAAATTACTCTGCCTAAAATACGTGACTGATTGATTTACTTCCTTAACACCTAAACTGGAGCATATATATCATATAAGCCCAGCTTCGAACAAGAATACTTCAACCAATTACCATTCAACGACTTCGTAAACACATCAGCAAGCTAGTCTCCGGTATTCACAAATGGTGTACATATATCATCACCACTCACTATTTTGTCCCAAAGAAAGTTACAATTAACTTCAGTATGCTTGGTTTTCTTATGAAAGACTGGATTTGATTTAGTATGTAGTGCAGTCTGATTATCAAAGAAATTAAAAAAATTGCATAGCTCTGATAAGTTTGTTTTCGTGTTGAGAAGAATGATAAGGAGCAGTTTTTATTTTTTGATTTTTACTTGAGATTGCCTGTGACATTCTGACCAAATGCACAAGTTGTATTCCTCCTTTTGATGCAGTTGAACATGAGAAATCTTGAATGCCACACACTCAGTTTTGGGACTGAATTCAGTGCATAATTAGAAGGTATGAGCTTATTCATATTTTACTATCTATTGCAGAGCTACTATAAACTTCTATTCGTGATCATGGTAGACATTATTAAAGACAAGACTTAAATGATATACGTGTCCCATTGTAACAGCTTAAGCTTTGAGATTAAATGATTTAACATGGTAGGCAAAGGTCCTAAATTCAAGTCTCCTGCCACCTGTTTACTAAGATTTTGCACGTGTTAGGCTTTGATGGGTAAAGAATGAACCATGCCTACATATGAGGGGGGTGTGTTGAAGACAAAATTAAATGATACACTCTCTTTGTGTAGTTTCAGTTTCTTTTGGTCTACTTGTCATTTCTTATTTTGTTTAGGGGCATTGATGATCCCTGGTCATATGAACAAGATTATCATATTAGTTTTAAGAAAAACTTAATAGTGAATATATAATAAATGAAATTATTTGTGATTAAAATTACTTAATAACTTTCTTGATATCCCTGAAATGGAAAGTGCTACAACTGAATTTCTTCGATATCTTAGGACTTGCAGTTTGACAGGTTGTGGGCTTGTGGCAGCTGCATTATCACGAGGGTTGGTTTGCATCTCAGAAGCAATCAAGGCTTTAGCTCTGTTGTTTCCAAAACAACGATTACAGGAATGGTGAAAGCTGTGAAATATGGAGCCCGAAATCCCAGCAACATATAATCTTACGTTTATTTACTAATCAATCTGTATGCAAGAAAGAGCTTTGAATGTTGGACAACATTTGAATTATTGGATGTCATAATCATACACTAATTTGCAAATTAATCTGGTTCGGGTCAGTTGCATCAGCAAGAAATAATAGTGTTTGTTATTGCTTAAACCATATTGTTGTTTATTAAGTGTATCCCTTTGCTGTTGGATTTATTCTCTTATCCTGCCACCAACCACACACATTATGAACAATCATGCTCTTCATTTTTTTTTATATCATTTTTGACATTGTGTCATTTGGCGATACATGATTGGATAATTTTAAAAAGAAAATATTTTTTCGCCTAACATTTTTTGAACTCCCGTACAATGTTAAACAAGAGGTGATCTATGGATAATGGAATATACATCTAGCATAATTCTATTATGAATCATTATGAATGTATATTAATTTACTCAAAAAAAAATACTTCTAAAGCTTATGACTTGAACACGATACTTATATTGTTAAAAAAGAATAAATTTTGACAAATTAATCAATCCCCAATTCTTCAGCTTCGAAATCAATTAATCAATCTCCAATTCTTCAGCTTCTCCTGCCCGCCGATGCCGGTGAATCGCCATTCGTCCACCACCAATTCTTCAGTTTCTCCCGCTCGCCAATTCTTCAGCTTCGAAATCAGTTAATCAATCCCCAATTCTTCACCTTCTCCCGCCCGCCGATGTCGTTGAATCGCCGTTTGTCCACCACCACCAGTCCGGATAGCCCACTGTGCCGATGCCGGAAGCTCCTGTGAACGGCTGCAACCATCCGTCACTCCGTCAGCAGACTCAACATTCAGTCACTGGCGATGCCAGAGTAAAACCGTGAGTTTACTGTTTTATTTATTTATTTTTTGGTTTTGGTGTTATTTTATATTTATGAGTTATGATAATGAAATCATGATTTATGTAACCATGTCATGTATTATATATGATTTTCTGCTCAGAATTGGGTTGGGGGAATTGGAATTGGAATTGAGTGTACGGCAGGAGTTCCAATGCAGGAGAGTTAGTAAATAATCTCTGGATAGCGTAGTTGTGAATGCTAGAGAGGTAGTTCCATGCTTAACATGATAACAGTCAAGAAGAAAAATTCATTATTACTTGTTCATGTACATTGCAATAAAATAATCTCAATAGTAGTGGGTATGTGTGCTCTACAGCTTGGTAACAATTGAATCATAAATCCCTCCTCCATAAGTGCAAAACTTGGCATACTGTATTACATTTTCCTTTTTTCCTTTCAGATCTCCAAGTTTATTGAAAAAGACTCGACTCAATTTGTCATAGTTGTATCGAAATTGTAAATTTGAAATGAGATTACGAGAAATTAGTTGTATCATATGAGATTATTAGAAATTAGTTCACTAATTTATGTTGCATACTTGCACTATTATTGAATTACGTTTTAGTTCGTTTACATATATATTGAATCATTTTTAATATTATTTAATTAAATATCAATAAACAACATCGCTCTTATAATCGCTAGTTGTCGATGTTGACCTGTCAATGTTCGCCCGGGCTAAACTTCATGATGGGTCCGCCTCTGGGCTCCACTCTCTCCAGTGAAGCCAAGCATAGTGTCGCTTTGTTGAAGAGAGCGACGCTCATCGTTGTGAACTCCCTTCAGGGCTTGAGCAACATTTTGAGGCAGCTCGTAGCTGTGCTCAGTGCCACTGCAAAGCACCGTTCATGTCATCGTGCAGGCTCGAGGTGATCTGTTCGACGCAGATGTGTGCTGAGACTTGCTGTTTTCGAGTCCCTTCTTCCCGTTGTAGGCACTAGTCGATCAGGCCGATGGAAGGCAGGACAACGATGGCTTTTGAGGGGTGGTTTAGAATCGATTTGGAGGTTGAAGTTTTTAGTGGTTTTTGTTGGCGGTTTGCAAATGGTGATATTGGTGATACTGCAAGCAGTGGTGGTGAAGTGATGGTGGTGCTGGTGCTATAGATATTTTGATCTATGGGTGGTGGTGATCTGATGTACATCAATCTTAGGTTAGTAGTGGTGTTGGTGGTTTTCTGATCTATGGGTTGGTGGTTTTCTATGATGGTTTGTTGGTGATTGTTTGGGGTGGTTATGTCGGTGGTAGGCGACGGTGGTGACGATGGTATAGGCAATGGTGCTCCTGTTGGTTCATGTTGTAGTGGTGCTGTGAGGTGTGTGGCTTTTGGTTGTTGTCGGTGGGGCGGCGATATGAATATGGTGGTGGGATGGGATGGGATGGGGTGGGGCGGGATCAATTATTTAGGTGTTGAGACTAATAAATTATTAATTTGTAATCGGTGAAATATATGTGACCTAGAGATTGTGTGATTGTGATTAAATTGGTAGTTGTGACTTAAATTTTGGTAAATTATGACCAATTAATTTGATAATTCGTGGTCATGAAATGGGTTGTGATTTATAAAATTTGTGATTTGCGATCGTGAAATAATTTTTGACTTGTGGCCTATAATTTTGTGTATTTTTGTATTCTAAAAACAATTTGTGATTAATTAATTTGATAATATGTGACTAAGAATTTGTGATCAATTAATTTGATATTTTGTGACCATGAAATAAGTTGTGGATTATAAAATTTGTAATTTGTAATTAAAAAATAATAATATGTGGCCAATTAATTTATTTTATTTGGGATCGAGAAATAAATTAAGATCTATAACATTTGTTTTTTGTAATTGTGGTGTCTGTAATTATGACTAAAAAATAGCTTTTAAATTAGCTACATTGTTTACATAAGATGATGTTGCTTTTAAATTAGGTACATTTGATTACTTTTTTAAAAAATTATGATATTTTTTATCTGCGATTTGATTTGGTTTAATTTTAGTGTGCTAAAGCTTTCTATTTTCTACCTCTAATTTTTTCTTCATCTTTCATATGGTAGTTTAGTCCCTGCTCGATGTTTGTGATTTCAGTGAATGATTAAGGTGGAAGATGGAAGACGTCAGCATAGGAATGTTGACGGCAAAGTCTCTGAAGTTAACTTTGTACTAAAATTGACTTATTTGGTGAAATTATTGAATCTTGTGTTATTGTTTTGTTCCAGGTCATTTTTGTATGGATTGAAAAATTCATAATGAAATTATTGTGAATTTTATTAGTTAATTTGTGTAAATTGTCAGATGAATAGATTTTTATTTATTTATTTTACTTATGCAATGGTCAAACAATATTACCTGAAAAAAAATTAGAGACATAAGGCAATGTTCAAAAAACGTTGCTAAAAGTTTATTGGCAACGTTTAAAAAAACGTTGCAAAAAAGTTCGTATCTTTCTACTCTACAAAAATATCGAGGTTTGCAACATGTGTCCAAACGTTGCAAAAAGTTTTTGGCAACGTTTTTTGAACGTTGCGAAATGCTGTTTTTGTTGTAGTGACATAACTGTAACAATAAATTATATAAGGTTTGTCTGTTTCTGCTTTCAATTGTAATTTGGACCGTTGTAGTCTACATTTTTTGACCCAATTGTGAGAGAATGTGCCCCACTTGTTTGAATATAACGGTCAAAAAAGCCATTTCTGCTGCTTTTAATTGGAACCAGACAAGCACATAATATTATGATCCTAATATATTTAATAAATAAAATTTAAATTGATATCTAATTTTTGAAAAAGTAAACATTATTTCTTAGATTTGAAATTAGTCATACTTAATGTTTTCCTAATGAAATTTTCCCTTCTATTTATTCACGTATTTAGAAGGATTTACAAGTGTTTATTTATTACTCAGCTTTATCTAGTTATAACTTAAATCATTTATAAATAATTTCTAAACATATCTAGTCCCTATTTGACAACCATTAAATAGGAAAAACAATGTTTTGGATAATGATTTTTAGAAGAATGTAGTTAAAAAGTAAGAAAAAGTTTCGGATTTACGTACAAAATATTTTATTACGTGAATATGTGATTGGAAATGATCATGTAACAAAATGTAGCTAAAAAGTAAGGAAAAATTTTAAATTTACGTACAAAATATTTTATTATTTAAATATGTGATTGAAAATGATCATGTAACAAAATGAGTTTTAAAACAATGGATACCCAACAGAGACTAAAATTAGCTTTATGTGATGAGGGGATTTCACTTTGATCACCACATGGCCAATTAAGTTGTTTTCCGTAAAGTCTCCGTTGGGCTAAATTCGTGTCTTGTTGGCTCTCTCCCTCAGGTCCCTGCCACTCATACATATCCCTCGATTTACAACCCGCCTGGCCCAGGGGCCTCCGGCACAGGTGGGGGGTTCGCTTTCGGGACTTCCTCCTTGACAAAAGTTGTTTTCCGTAGAGTCTAAAATCAAGGAGTGCATGTATAAATCACTCAAGTTCAAGTCCATAAACAATGACAATTGCCCTGAAGACTCACTTTTCGTTACGGTTCCGGTAGCCAAAACATAGGATAATAGATTATGGACAATTTACAAAAACACCCTAAAAGTTAGAGATCTTTTGAAAAATCATGTGAAAGGTATTTTGAAAGTAAAAAAATACTATGTAAAATTGCTGAGAAAGGGACTAGTTTGGAGTATAGGGAACGGGGAATTAGTGGTTATTGAAAAGGATAAATGGATCCCCCAAGCTTCCACCTACCATATACAATTTCCCTTGAGCGACCGGTTTATGAATGGTAGAGTGAGTGAACTTATTATAAATGCAGAAACGAAAACATGGAACATGGACATAGTGTCGGATATCTTTCATGAGGTGGAAGCTACTCTCATAAGCAAAATTCCTATTAGTTTATGCGGTAGTCCAGACAAACTCATATGGATGGGCACGAAGGATGGCAAATTTACGGTCAAAAGCGCTTGCCATTTCATCAGTCAGTCAGTTGAAGCAAGAATCATTGGGCCAATGTTCATCCAGCAATACTCAGATTGAAGTTTGGAGGAAAATTTGGAGTACAGAGGCCCCAAACGCTTGTAAAATGCTATTATGGCGTGCGACTTACGACTCATTACCTACAAACTTGAACCTGAACAGAAGGAAAATTAGGGAGTCCCCATTATGCTCGATTTGTAAGAGGGAAGAGGAGTCAGTAGTACATGCGTTGTGGTCGTTTATTTCTGCCCAAGATGTACGGGGCTCAAGTTCAAGGAACTTTAGAAGATGTCCTTCATGCCGCTGCACTTCAAAGATATGGTATGCCATCTGTTTAAGGTGCTGTCTGAGGAAGAAATGGAGGTTTTCACAGCCCTAATTAATTTGATCTGGAAGAGGCGGAACTCCAATGTATTTGAGAATAAGTTTAATGGTCCAACAACAACAGCAAATGTGGCTCGTCAGAATGCACTGGTATACAGAAAAGTGAACTCCCTGTCGCTTAGGCACAGAAATCGAGGAGTCCAAGGTTTCCAGCCATGGTCCGCACATCCTTAGAATAAGTTCAAAATTAACCGGGACACGGCGGTAGACTCGATTAACTGTCGAGTTCGAATTGGTGTCGTGGTGAGAGACTGAACAGGAAATTTTAAGGCATCGATGATGTCCCAACAAAAAGCCTTCTCGGATGCATTTTTGGCCGAATCGCGGCGATGAAAGCTGTGTCATTGTGTCAACATTTTGAACTGAGATCGATCATATTAGAGGGAGACTCGCTGAACATTGTAAATGGTCTTAAAGGCTAATCGGAATTTTGGAACTACTCAGGTTTACTAATTCAGGACACAAAGAGCATGCTAGGCTATTTTCATTCTTGATCAGTGAGTCATGTACCTAGAAAGGTTAATGTGGTAGCTTATACATTAGCAAAGGAAGCGCTCAAACTCTCTGAGGAGAGAATAGTGTTCGAGGAATCTCCTTCTTGTATCTGACATCTGCTATTTTGAATACGACTGAATTGGTTTTCTTTCAAAAAAGAAAAAATACTATGTAAAATTAAAATGTGACACTGCGTCATTTTTTTTAACATTGTGTCACTTTTTAAAGTTAAGTGTCACCTTTAACTTTTATTAAAAAATGATATTTCTCACTCAAAATAGTGATAGGAAAAAAAGTAAAAAATAGCGTGTAAAATTTAAGTGATGCAATGCATTTTTTGTAAAGAGAAAAGAAAAAGTCACGCAATGTCACTTTTAAAAAAAAAAATGTAACAAAAAATTCATAAAAGTGACAGAAATTTAAAAAGAAATTAAAAACACTAAAAAACGTAGCAAAAATTAAAAAAAGTGGTGAGAATAAAAAAAATGACAAAAAAAAAAAATACACAAACAAACAAACAAAATCTAAGTAACGTACAATGTCACTTTCTTTATCATGAGAGCTTCATTCATATTTAACACAATACAAAATAAATTAAGATATAAAGAAAATCTTACAAGCAAATTGAGAACTTAGCTAAATATGTATTGTTATATTATAAATTAATTGTGTATTACATTTTGATTAGAAAGTGGCACAATATTCTATGTCATTTTTTATTGAAAGATTACAAACATAACTCGACCTTTTTTAGCCTACGTTTGGTACTGATTAAAATGTTAACCACATATTTCACGAGTCTCACAATTTTGAATCACACATTTCATCATTTTTTTTTATCAAAATCTACTAAAAAACTGAGTTTAAATTCCACCGAACAAGGATTTTATAAAACATTTGACAAAAATTGACTTTATCCTAGTATATTAAACTCCAATCCTGAAGGCCAAAAAAAGATAGTTAAATGAAATTCAAAGTAACTAACGACAAATGCATATGCTTCAAAAAGTTTAAACGACATATACTTCTGTGGCATTAAATATATGGAAACAATTCAAAAAGTGAAAGAAATTCAACAAACATTAAAAAAAAAGTGCAAAAATATTTAACGTCAATCAAATAGATCTAGACGATTGTTAATTTTCTTTTATACGTACTCTCTTTGTAAATATGTTACATTTAATAAAATACAGAAAATAATTTTATTTTAAAAATACGACACCCTATAAATTCTAATGACAAAAAATCAAAAAATGATAAAAAGAATTAAAAAGTGACAAAAACTTAAAAAAGTGACAAATAATATTTAACGGCAATCTAAACATCATTAACTTGTATGTCTCGTTAAAATTTAAAAATAGATCCACCAAATGGTTGATTTTATTCTACATATTGTCCCATGTTTCGACTCTATTAACTAGCATATTGAGTTGGATTCGAAAGCAACTCAATAAAATGATAAACGTTAAAAAAAGTGATATAAATTAAACAAAAAGTAACAAAAACTAGTATTTAGCACCAATTACAATTATCACCATAAAATGAGTTTGGACTTCGATCTACTCAAATACATTATCTGCTATATTATCGTGATAAAAATTATATCGCACGAGAAATTAAGAACTAAGTTCCATGTAGATTTACCACTATTCATTAAAACATTCCAACTGCAACATTTAGGGCTTGGTTGGGGCTGTAAATGATATCCTTTCAATAGTTTTCACGTAGAGATTACGGTTAATTCAGATATTAATGAATAAAATAGTAATTTAGGGTATTAATTAATTCTCTTGGTTTTGGGCTGTACTTAGCCCAATTCCTTCTAAGAATACATGAAAAATTTTGGAAACAATACATAACTCCTAGTTTTAAAGATCACATTTCATAAATAACAAACTTATTAAAATATTTCAAAAATCAGGTGGTAAATAAATTTATTAAATATTAAAATATAATATATGATATACATTAATTATTTCTACATATGCCACATCACATACAACATCATATGACCCCACACACCACCTCTCCATCGGAGATAGCTATCACTCTGGTGGCCGCTCCGTCGACCATTCTGATCCCGAGGAATATTTCGACGACTATTCCGATGACCCTTCCACCTCTCTTTATTCGGGTAATATTCGGACGATGGATTCACTCACCCCACCACTACATTAAAGTATATCAAGTCACGGCGTGTCATCCATGATTAATTGTGACCAAATTTGTATTAAGTGTGACTGTTTTGTCATCCGTGACTAATTGTGACCGAATTTGCATTCGGTGTGATTGTATGTGTCATACGTGACTAATTGTGACCAAATTGTATTCCGTGTGATTGTCTATGTCATCCGTGACTAATTGCAAAATTGTATTCCGTGTGATTGTCTATGTCATTCGTGACTAGTTGTGATCAAATTTGTATTCAACGTGACTGTATGTGACCAAGTTGTGACACATTATGTGATCAAGTTATGACTAGTCACGATTAACATAGAATTGGTCACAAGTAGTCACAATTAGCACATAATTGGTCACAATCAGTCACAATAAACACATATTTCGTCACAAATGGTCACCACAAACAAATCCTCTTACACCACGAACAAGCACCACAATCGGCAAGTTATTAATTGGCCTCTATTTGAGCTTCATTGAAAATAGGTTTTGGGGGAAAATGTATGGTTAAAAATAAGAAAAAGAAAAATATATTTTTCTAAAATGGAAACCATGCATAAGCTTATTCTTTCTGCAATTTACCAAAAACAACCTTTAAGGTACACAAATCCTTGTTTGAACGTGTCACAACTGGATTAAAAATGATGAGAAAAAATCTGAAAAAAGGCTGCACACTTTAATGCTACTTTTAAGCAACATTTATCCAATATACCATTCAATAATAATGTAATATCAATACATACTAATTCAATCATCCATATCAGAACAACAATTTTCGGTTCGAGCCAAACCTGCCACCAATGCCCGAAGCAGCTGCCGCCCTTCTACACCACCATTACGAGAGAGAGAGAGAGAGAGAGAGAGAGAGAAGTGAATTTCGGGATTTCAAAATCGGGTATGGGTGGAATGGAATGAAGTGGGGTGTATATAAATTAATTTTTAGTTTTATAATATTAATTAATAATTCTATTTAACACTTGATTTTTGAATTTTAAAACTTTATTCTCTTATTTTTGAATTGTAATCTTGAGAATAAGGAATTTAGGTAATTTTCTCAAAAATTTATCCAAAATTATACTCCTCAAGTTTCAATTTCATAGATTAGATTTTTTTTTCCTTTAAAAATTAGGTATATTCAATACATTACATTGCATTACATCACATCCCATCCCACTCCACCCAAACCCACCTATTTCAGAAACCCCCAATTTTTAGGTTGTAATCCATCAGCACCCACCACCATCGAGGTGTGGCAACTAGAAGATTTTTTTTTGATTTAAAGATTTTTTATTTTATTTTATGATTATTGTTGTTCCGCTTTCCAACATTTAAGAATAATCAAATTATCTCCCACCCGTTCGTCATCGTTGGCTAAAAGAAAATCTTTCAACTTTTCTTAAATAGTTACGCAGTCTTATAAATACGTATTTTTCAAATTTCTAGACCTTAGTTCTAGTTGAGAAACAATATCTAGTAGTATTTTAAAGTTGAATATGCAAGTCATTTTAACTATTTATAGAGATTTTACTAATCATGCAATTACAATAAAATGTTAAGAAATAACTTACTATTTTAAACGATAAAGACTAACTCACCACTCGTAAATGCGTGTGTTACAAACATGTTTTTTCACAAAATCACTCAAATCACTGTGGACAATACTAATTGATTTGGTCGGTTTCAATTAAAACTAGTTTGATCCTGAATTTTAAAATAAAGAATTGAATTTTTGTTAGATTTTAGAATAGTAATTTTTTGAAAATGTGTGATTAAAAATAAGATCTTTTTTTTTTAAATTTATGTATAATATTATTTTTGAAAATGAGGCCCTGTTTTATACATATTAAAATTTTCATTTTCATTTTCATTATTCTACTCATTTTCAACCACACATTTTTCAATAAAATAATTTTTTTTTCATCACATCAATAATTTTTCCTTTTTTTTCAACCATACATTCTCGATCAATCTACTATTTCAAAATACATACTTCTAAAATAATGCGGCTCAGTTTCAAAAAAATATATTTTTTGGAAAATAGAAGCGGAGCTAAAATTTGCAAAATTTTAAATCGAATCAGAAGAGGCGATGTTAAATTTTTTGGTTCTCCCAAGGAATTCGGGCCGAACTACCGGTTCTGCATGCGGGAGATTTTTCAAATTAGCCGGGTCAAATTCGGGTTTTTTATTTT
>CAIGRL010312077.1:0-12806 GCA_903798325.1 Fraxinus xanthoxyloides
ATTTTATATTAAGTACTATAATTGTGTAGCCTCTATTTTATCTAGATAACTAGATGAATGGAATTTTGAATCAATATTTTTATAAACTAGGGATAATTGTGACAAATTATAAAAGCAAGTTATACGAAATAATCAATATAGAAGAGTTTAGGGTATGATTTCACCTAATTATCAAATATGATTTTGAAAAACATAGTTATCTATAATCATTTTTCCATGTTTTTAAGTAAAAACACAAATGTAATTCTACCCCTTCCCTCGAGTAAAATTTAATTTTAAAAATTAATTCAAATATCTTTATTCTGACTTAAAATTAAGATTTATCAAAATCATAGTTCTTAGATGTAACAAGCTTCATAAATTCTACATTTTTCTCTCGAAACCCAATTTAGGTTGCGTTATTTTGTGATCACGCTTACATTCTCCTCTTTCGAGTGCCAGAATTAACTAACATCTAATCATTTAATTAGTGATCAATTAATTGAAAGCATTGAATCAATAACACAAATACATGGAAATGAAGATTTCATAGAAATAAATAAAATAAAGTAAAATCATATCCTCAAGTTTTGACTAATCAAACCCTAGAAGAATTATTTAGTTCCTTATATGAGACATGAAATCTATACAATTCATAAAAAAATAACATAAAGAGAAGAAAGATAAAACTATTTTTTAGATAGTTGAATTTGCTGCCTTTTTGGTTTCTTGAATCTTGCACCCTTCAATTCTTGCCCACTATACTGTCATTCACTTCTGGCCACATTTTCTTGTTTTTATTCCACTTCTATTCTCCCATCTTCACTGCATGCCCACTTCCATGATCAACAATTTAGCTTCATTCCATGCTTCAAAACGCACCGTTCTCATCAAATTACCTCAACAATAAAACAACACGAACAAATACATCAAAACGCTCAAAAGTGTTCCAGAACAAATTGAAAGTTAAGGTTTAAAGGTGCTAATTCATTAAGTGAAATACACTCAAGCTGTCACAATTCTCTACTTTCTGCTAGGACACATGCCACATCAACCCCTCCATTGGATTCAAAATCATCAAAAACCCTGTGATAGACCCCCCATTAATTTTAATGTCTTTCTTGTGAAAATTGAAAATAGGTTTTATTTATTCTACTGGTTTGTTTATAGGAGATTTGGGGAAATTTACAAGAAATTATTCTGCCGATATTTTTGTTGACTGTACGTGGTGGTGGTGGGGGAGAAGGTAGGAGGAGAAAGAAAAGAGAATTTTTTATTTTTATTTTTATTTTTAATAATTTATTTAGGACTCGCTTTTATTTTTTACAAAAATGAGGCATATGATTGCAAATAGTTCTTTATTTTTCTTTTTTAAATAGGAGGGTACATTCATCATTTGACTTTTTATTGAGAAATTGGATAAAAATGATGATTTTCCCAATAAACTGTTTAAATAGGCTGAAAATGCAAAAAATATATAAAAATAAATACAATTTAGGTATGTTTTGCACAATGAACTCCATACGTAGGGACTTTTGTGCTAATAACCTTCGTTAAGAATGGGAAAAACGCTCTCTCAGACGGGCTAAATATTAACACTACAATTTTTATTTGTTGCACCACGTTTTTATTACATTTGAGGTTCTCAATTTTTTATCATTATGTTCTTAAATTTTTTACAAATTTCTATTTGTAATCTTGTATTAATTAACACATCTTGTCATTGAAGATGATTTTTATTAAATTATGTTGTTTGATTGTTTTTAGATAAGGGTAAAAATACTTTGTCGCACTTCTATATTTATTTATTTTTAAATATGACGAGCAAATAAATCATTTTGTACTCTCGCAATGGACTTTTTGGCTGGAAACTCTTATTAGAGACGAGACATGCTAATTAATGAAAGCTTGAAAAAAATGAGTAGAAAAAAGTTATGAAAAATCAATGGTACAATGAGCAAAGATTAAAGATTTCATGTGAAATTAAAATATGGTGCAAACTAATAAAAATTGTGGTGTGAAAATAATATCCCCTAAACAAATAATAAGAGATAGTGAACAAGTAGGATTAGTATAGTTTGACGAGTTAAATATTTCAACTGCCATTGAACTTATCCAAATGTTACAAGTAGAATTAGTATATTTTGACGAGTTAAATATTTTAAGTGTCACTGAACTTATCCAAATGTTTATCAATTCCGATAAAAATTTAAAGATCTCTGAGTTGTCACTTTTTCAAACGTTTCCCTATTGTCATTGTACTGTAAAAGTTCTCTAAACTGTCACTAAACTTATTAAAACATTATGTCATCCGATACTCACTATTTAAAATGTTAATAGACTAGATGACACAATGAATGACGGATATGATAATATTTTAAGCAGTTTAATGACAACTCGGAGTACTTTTATATCACTAATAATTAAAAGAAGATATGTAACATGAAAAATGTATAAATTCCTCAAATCTAAAAACTTGAATAATATATAAATGCATATTTAGAACATCACATTAGACGAGACACACTACCTTATATTATTCAACATAGTTCCCATCAAATATGTGGTAAAATTATAAAAATGTTGACAAAAGTCTCTCTATCAGGTTTAAGTAAGAGATTGTCATTGATCTTATCACAAACTAAAATGGAAGCAATATAGAATCTCAGTGAAAATTTTCTTTCACGATGACCTCGGTGTCGAACTCTGTTCAATATCTCTTTTCCCTATACCATATTTTTCAAATGCTAACCTAACAAATGGTATCAATTCATGAATAGGACCTTCTGATCAATTGAACTTTAAACAATTTAATAATAAAGTAAATAATTATGCAGTCCCCCTAACAAGTTAAGCTTCCAAACGAGATGGATCGACATTATCTCAAATCAAAATAATAAATAAATAAATAAACAAAATAAAAAATGAACGTACACAAGTTCAAATCTATCACTCCTCACTCGTGAAAAACTATGTACTGTCCATTTATAAGTTACAAAATCATGAAAGTCCGTCGTACAAACGTCCCCATGTAATTTTCCTAATATTTACCACCCTTTTCTACAAAATTATGGGACTGCATCAATTATCACAAGTAATAATAACATATTATCAGGAGAACCAGAGCACATGAGCATATCATAAAGCTGAATGGTATTATAAACAACAATTACAACTGAGGTGAATGGAAATACCCCTTCATTTTCCTCCTCACATTTCATATAAATAGGAGTTCTATGTTACAAATCAAAATTGTGGTGAAGCGAAATTCGAGCTACTCCTACACTCAATTAGAAAGGAGAGTACATCAGCTTAACACGACAAACTGGAGAAGCTTATGTGTTGCCCTACACAATACTCATCAATCTTATCAAGTACACCTCATAAAAGTTTCTGATATGAAAAACAGTTTGGTTTGAGATGATTACTTCTTCGCATTCCTAGAACTGGACCATGGATTCCGAGGGATCTAGACTATTTCCTAAGCATGGGAAAATGCCACCCTTCTAACACAGCACCAAAAGAGTGTGATAAGCCGAGAGTCCAAGCCAGTACACCAGGTTCATCTGAAGAGCCAGGTACTGCAACACAATCAACAAAGCCTTGATTTTCAGAAAGGCTTCGTGCATCAGATGGCACTGAATAAAGACAATCAGTAGGGAACAACATATGGCAGGGCACAAATATCAGCTGATTCTATATGCACAGCTTGAGACCATACATGCAGCTCTTCATTGACCGCAGCTGAGCTCACCTTGCTATTTGATGAAGGCTCTTTCTGGGTAAACAACCATTCCTGGTCATCAACATTGGGCCACTCCATCTTGGGCACCGATAGTATCTCACTCACATACTTGGTATCTGGATGAGGAGGTCTATTTGATGCCTCAGCAATTTCATCATCCGTCATGGATTCGTTCGGTACTCCATTAACATGCTTGGAATCAGGAAGGGGAGATTTCTTTGATGCTACGACAATTTGATCGCCAAACATGCTTACAGCAGAAGGCTTAGGTTTAGTTGACAGTTTCTGGGCTTCAATTATACCATTCACCTTTGAGTCCTTGTTATCCAATGGAAAATTGTTTGGAACCCCCTGCTTATCCAAGGCAGATATACAGTGAACTCGGACTGATTCGAGTTTCCTTCCATTCTCTGCCAATTGATGAGAAGTAAGCCTCTGCAATTTATTATGCCTGACTTCACTATCTGTGAAATAAGCAACATAATCAGCCTAAAGAAAGGCAAATTCAGAGTTGAACAACCTTGTATAATATTATTCAGCATCAAAGTACTAGTTCACTGAGGTCACAAGAGGAAAGAATATGGTATGTTAGGCAGTGGCCTGACAAAGTTTTCCTACAAGTCTCTATTCTGTAATAACTTGAATTCAAATATTTTGGATAAATAGTGTGAATTTAATCCTAGTATTCGACTGAACAAGAGGACTTACCATGGAGAAGACCGATGGAATCCAAGTCTTTCCTTTTCCTCGAATTTCCCTCACTAACAGCAGAACTGTTGATGCCCTCCAACATATGTGTCCTTTTATAATTGGTATCACCGCCAACCTCATTCCTGCCAACATCTTTGGATCTGACCTGCGTGCTTTCCTCAGTTTCACTTTTGCCCTTAGTTTTCTCCTTTTTCTTCCCCCTTTCCTTTTCTTTGTCAATTTTATGGCTTTTTTTATCTCTACCTCTATCCTTCTGTTTGTCATCCCCATTATTGTCACGTTTTTCCTTAGATTTCTCTTTACTTGGCAATATCTTATTATTTTGCTCCTCAGCCAGTCTGGGCATCTCTTCAACTTTTCTCTTGGCAATGCCAGCAAGGTTCTGGGCCATTGCATTTCCACTAAACTCATTGCTAAATCCTTGTACACCCATTTGTCTATTATCAACTCTCTTATCTTTGAACTTTCCATTGTCTTCTGCCAATACACCTGAAGAATCTCTGAAAGCAACACTGATGGCTGTATCTTGATCCCTTTTGTCAGCACCAGAAAATCTATCAAGCAACTGGCTTCCTGAAGCCTTCTCGTCATTTCTAATTCTCCTGTCCAACTCCTGCAAAAACTTTGATTCCTCAATTCCCCGGGAGTGCAAACTGTTTTGAATATATTTCCCCCCATTTTGACCCTGAAACTGGGTAGCCCGTTTTGTTTCATCCACAAAAATGTTCGTGTCTTTGTTGTGTCCTCCTTTCGTAGGAAATTTCTCTCCATTGTTTACCTCAAGTTTCCCAGCAACTGTTGCCTCCTCTGATATGCTGCTTTTCTCTTTCTCTTTGCCCCTGCCCTTCTCCTTGTCCTTCTTGTCCTCGTGTTTTTCTTTTCGATCTTTCTTTACTCTGTGTTTATCATCACTTCTGTCTTTCTCCTTTTTCTCTTTACCTTCTTTTCTTTCTCTGTCCTTCTTTTCCTTTTTGTGTTTTTTCTCTTTGCGCTTCTCCTGAAAACACGAGTATGGTTAGCATATTCTTCTCAAAATTGCAAATTACAATTTACTAATGAAATACCACAGGCAAAATATCATTTGACAATGGAAGAAAAAAGCACAAAAATCACAGTTGAGGATAAATCCCTTTGTACTGAAATAATCACTGATTCAAACTTGGACTATACTGCTTAAATTTCACAGTGAATGTTATCGCAGGTCACAAAAATTCCATATATATTACTCATATTAGTATCCAACTGATATCTACATTTTTTTAAAGATTAAAATCCAACTGAAAATCTCTGTAATCAGGAAACTTGCCGTCTGAACTATAAATATCACAAAACAAAGTCCTAATTAAAAAAGAATATGGAAAAGAAGGTTTCGATGAAACACACAGCCATTAAAAAACAGAAAAAAGAAAAAGAAAAAAAATCATATATAATAATAGAAAAGGCAACAATTGCTGCAACAACACTTTTTCCATTCTTCATTCATTGATGTATAACAAGATAAAGAATAAGTAATTTGAATATACATCCTAAACAAGAACCTCTCTAGAGAAGCGTGCTAAAAAAAATAACACACTTTCAAATCAAACAAGCTTATGAATTGAAAAGGCATGCTAAAACCTTCAACCTTCTTCAACAATCATTGATTCTTATGCCAACATTTGCTTCACTATTCACAAGTTTCAACCAAATTTACGAACTATGCTACATACAAGACAAAATGTACATGATCATATAAATAAACCAATAGTACAAAGACGCATGATGTCAGACCAGTAGGCAGAGTCCTAGACAGACTATTTCCAAGTTACAGTGTACTCCCCATAAAGAGGGAGCCAATTATAATCAATGAAAACTTTGGTATACTTTCCATCCCTTACAAATCTATATGCCAGGAAAGACACATCATAACATCTAGAAATATAAGGAGAAAATGTAAATTGGAACGTCAAATGAAAAGACAATAATACAAAAAAAATCAAACACAGTAATTTATCTTAAATTTTGACATTAAAGAACTGGCGAGATACATGACGTGGCCAAGCAGAATTACTAGAAGGCACCAATTAATATGTAGTTATGATCAGATACGAAAGTGATCCTATTTACTTGAGAAATCTATTGGTTTAACTTGGGAAGGGGATAGAGAAAAATTTAAGCATTTCATTACAAAGCTTGTTATTCAATGTCCAAACCTACAAGGCTATCCCATTTTTTTCCATTTTCAATTGAAGTGATAAAAAACAAGTCTTGGAATACATCAGTAAAAGTTTCATCATGAAACTAAAATAAAATGTACTAGTAATTCCTAAGCAATCACAACTGTGGAGAGCTTAGAATACTGTAGACACAATGTAGACAAGATGCATGTTAAGTCTCCGTTCGGTTTCATTTTCTTCTCCTAAAATTCTACTTTCCAAACTTAAACATTAATTTTAACCACACATGTCGTAAGAACCACAAGTACTACCCACTTATCAACCACTCATATCTTGAAAAGTAGAAGTTTAGCAAAATAAATGAAACCCAAAAACGGAGGCTAAGTATAAAATTACATCAGTCAAGAGAATTTTGTCTCCTATGTTTTTAAGAAGGTCAAACTTTCCCTCCCTGCATAAATATGATATCCATCATAGAAAATTGACCACACAAGTGGAGGCACATCAAGGTAAATAAACAAATGTGCTTTTATATTTAAATTTAGGTCAACTAGAACCCACAATTAGCTAATTATCAAAAGTGAAAACTGACCATAAAAGTCCATTCTAGAACAAGATAAAGAGAAATGCACCTCTAGGAAAATATGCAGAAGTTTGAAGCTATGCAAGAATATGCAATTAATGCACATACACAAACTTCAGAAATTTAGATTATCCCGGCTAGATGTTTTTACAATGAGTTGTTTCATTTTTTCTACATAATTTTAAATAGGAAACAGACAAGTGATATATCACAATGTTATAAGCTTTACCCCTCTCTGATATTTCTCACATTATAATTCATAGCATTCAGCAGAGAATTTCCAACCTACCCACAGTATCTGCAATTTCCAATGCATGAAAGTCCAACTTCCCAAATGGATTATTCAAAAGTTAGATATATTGCGTAGAACTCATGTGTAAAAGCAATATTGAAGGAATTGTTTAAAGCAATATGGAAAACAGAAGGAAAAATGGATTCTAGGGACCAAACTCGATTTTCTTCAAGTTTGATTAGCACATGTAAAGCAATTTACCATAGTTAATAACGTAGTAAAATCATCAGCTAGGTTCTAAAAGAATCAAAAAGAATAACATGAAAAATACTTTCAACATAATGAAATGGAAATACCAACAGTGTTCTCAATATTGCAGAAGCATGACTTCAATCTCCACATCATCCTACCGATCGAATCACATTTACCAGTGCATACATGTCAACCAGAAATCTGGGTGCTACTGCTAGAAAGTGACTTCTCCCTCCAAATATACACAGCAGAGTGCTGCCGCAAGAAGCTTCAGTATAATGCTTTAATGCAATAATAGATCTATCTAGCTGGTAATTCGCAAGACCATCTTTTGAGTCCCAGTGTTTTCTAAGAATTATATGCTTTCCTAGTTTCAGCTTGTCTCTCAGTTCATTGGGCTCAAGACTGTTTGAGACCATTTACTATATTTTGCTTGAAAGTGTCATAATTAGCTAAAGGTCAAACTTTGGGACTTCTTATTTGAAATTATTTTAAATGTTCTAGAATTGGAACCTAGCCAATTCCTTGAGAAGCTTCGTAGCAACGTTGAATCTAGCTGGGAATAACATTATTGTTTTGAGTTTCAATGTCATCTAAAAGTTTTCTTCTTGTTCTACGTTCAATTCTGTTTATAGTCTTTTAAGCTCGAGGATATCTCGGATTGCCGATATCTGCTTAAAAGCATCATACTATTGACCCAAAGGTCCTTAGAACTATTTTTTTGGTTATTTCTTAGTGTTTTAGAATTGTCACTCAGTCAATTTATTTGGATTCAAACTGGAAATTCTTATCCTGCTAGGTTTAGAATTCATTGTAGTCCATAAAATGCAACGGAAATTTCATCAACAAATACAAGTGTGTAATTCATGGGTAATCATTTCCCAGAAGTGTGGTTCCAATTGGATTCATGAGTGACCCTGCGTCTATTTCATTTTCCTTCAATATAATTACATTTATTCCTCAAACTTCTTGTTCCACAACACTTCTTAGTACTCTAATTAAAGCCTTTTGCATGCAGTTAATTTTCTTGATCATTACTCAATTCACCTAGTCCAACCATGACTCCGTATGGTCATTATGCCACAATAGCCCCCAAATGTTTTGGAAACATAGCAAAAGTTTCCAGAAGCATCACTTAAATCCTCAATTTTTTTACTGCATCTTCAATCCTTACAGAACCCCACCTTCTATCCCCAGCATTGTTTCCTTTCCAAAAACACATACTCAAGGCAAACAAGATGTAAATAAAGAAATACCTCTAACAATTCTTTATCTCAACAAAACCTTGGGTAAACTCTTTAGAATGGGTTTACATCAGCTCAACTGCTCAACATTCAGGCAAGCATTGATGTAGGACTTGAACATAAACATTACCATGTTACAGCAACCTGAGAACGTGCTAAAACTTAACGTACAGGTTGAAGCATTCATTCTATTGTAATTTACTGCCTTTCCAACCAGGTATTATTGAGGAGGAAAAAAAAAGAAAAATAAAGAGAATAATAAAGCTCCTGATAGTGATGCATAAACATACGAATAGCAAACCAAACTTCTCTAAGTACTTAAGTCCATTGACAGCGTCATTTCAGATTTACTAGTAAATGAAGTGTTACGTGTCGTCATCAAAAGTATCTTAGGACATTCGTGGACATCTGTTTAACTAGGCAAGTAGATCAAAGCAGGAGAACTGATAGTTTCCATATAAACAAACTTCACAAATTCAAAATTAACCACGCGCTGGTACTTTTAATCAAGAATGAATAATGATTACCTAAAAGAGGTAAGTATCAGGTACTTCATATGCAATAAAACATTAAATGCAGTTATTAATAAACTTGAACAGCTATCCCGTGGGGATGGAAAAATTAAATTCGGCACAACTTACACTAGAAAGAGGAGAATAACAGATTAAACTTTAGGAATCCATCTACACATCAAATCCAAACATAATAGGAATTGTGATAACTACATGGAATTCATAGAGTGAAAACAACATATCAGCAAAAAAGGGATAAAATAAACAAACCTCTTTCAGTATCTCTAAGTCTTCTGGTCTTTGCTTTCTGTCATATCCTGGTGGTGGAAATGGGAAGCAGCGAGACATTGCACAGTGTCCTAGTAGATGCAAAGTGATTAGAGCCAGTAAGAAAATATGCTTGTCTTATTTCCACATAACAGTTTTCCAATATAGGAACAGAGCATTGATTATATTCCTGTCCACGAACCATGACCCCACATTGATTGCGGATTCACTATTGGTTCGTCTAACTCATTTCTACACGTGTACAAACACCCAAACCCACTTCTGCTCACTTACACTTTGCTATAAATCCAACAGTTCCCTTCCAACTTAAACTTCTCTTAGCTCCAAAACGCGAGTGTAGGTTCAAAAACTCATGTAAACTCAATGCCAAACGAAAATGTGATATAAATGGAAACTAAGTAATCATTGTTTTAAGCAAACTCCAAATATAATCGCTGAATTTAAACCTTTTGTAGCTAAACTTCTACGTAAAGACCAGGTCAATCGAATCGGTTTATTGAGAAAGGAAAATGGTTCACTAATAGATGATCTTCTGGCTTGCCTAGTAAGCCAGTGGCATCTGATTTTCATTACCTTTTACCTCCTCGCCCTTGTCAACAAGATTTACCCCAAAATCAATCCCCAACTCAAACAAATTTACTTAAATGAACAGTCCTATTCCACGCCCTTCAAAAATGAACAACATCCCAGGCAATCAGAATGCCGGAATTTATAGCAGGTTTGAGAACTCACTCCCTTGTATGATCAAACCAACTCACACTAATTTCTTGATCAGCAAAATTGAGTCCTCTCAGGAAAGGCCACTGAAAAACTCGATATGTCCAATTGAATCCTCAATCAAACCCCTAATTCCAATGCAAAACCCGCATCTCAGCAATCTGATTAGTTCCAAAAACTTTAGCTAAAATTCACCATTATTAAACCAACATCTTAGTACCAAAAACCCTAACCCACAAAAAAGGAAAAAGAAAATCTGATTCATTAATCAAAGCCCGTCTACGGAAAAACAAAAAGGCTACAGCGTTGATTTTGACCAAAAGCCGAAAGAAAAGAGAAATCTTTCAAACAACCACATCGAAACATTATCTAAAAATTCTCAAAACCAAAAACGTCATTTCAAACCCAAAAAACAAAAATCAAAATTCAAGCATATTGTAACAAAATTAAGTTAAGCTAAATTTTCACATTCAATTATATTTTATGTTTAACAATTATGTACCTTGCTTGCCACAAAATGCTTAACATTTCTAGGAAGATCTCAGTTTTTCTTCTTAGCAGAATTTAAAAAAAGAAAAAAAACACATTGAAATCAGTTCCTCAAACTCTCTTTTCTCTTCAATTACATGCATATACATAGGCTTGCTTCATTCATACTGCAGTGTGCTTATATTTCTGTGAATGAGAGAGGTTTATTTTGCTGTCACAGAACAAGACGGAAAATGGAAAGAAAAGAACAAGTGGTACAATTGAGGAGAGGAATGGCATATCGACGTTATAGAGAGAGAGAGAGAGAGAGAGAGAGAGAGAGAGTGTGTGTGTGTGTGTGTGTGTGTATATTATACTTACAGTACATACATACATGGACCCCTGACCCACGCGCGGATTGGTCTCCGTTTGAGGGAATCTCTTGCATAATGATTTCTTTTTTTTAGTAATTCTCTTTAGCCCAATTAGAGTTACAACTCCAATTTATGTAGCGTTAGTATGATTTT
The DNA here is from genome assembly GCA_903798325.1 of Fraxinus xanthoxyloides. Classification (NCBI taxonomy): domain Eukaryota; kingdom Viridiplantae; phylum Streptophyta; class Magnoliopsida; order Lamiales; family Oleaceae; genus Fraxinus; species Fraxinus xanthoxyloides. The sequence continues at coordinate 11,415 of CAIGRL010312077.1, forward strand.
AAATGATATGCAAAATTAAATGACTTTTTTTAATTACCTAAACTGAGATTGTAACCCTAGTGGGTTTACATAGCATTACTCTTTATTTTTGGGTAAATAGCACAGAATATCTATACATTTTCAATGTTATTGTGCAAAACGTCCATAACTTTCATTTTTTTTTATATTTTCAGCCCTATCTTCTACGTTTTATTTCGCAAAATGTTATTTTTAGAGGTGGCAAATGAGCCGAACAGGCTCGTCGGCTCGGCTCGTTTTGATGAGCCACGAGCCGCTCGGGCCAGTCAAAATGACCAACCCGAGCACGAGCCAAACAGGGTGGCTCGCTCGGCAAGCCGAGCTTGCTTGGCTCATTTTTTATGAGTGGCTCGTGGGGGCGAGCCACGAGCCGGCTCGTGGGTTTGCCCAATTTTTATTTTTTTCTATAAAGGCTTATATACTATGGTGTGTAAAAAAAAAGGAGTCGACTCGGGCTTGCCGAGTACCCATTTTGGGTGAGTTCCGGGCACGAGCCAAACTCGCCCAAAATGGGACCAGCCGAGCTTAAGCTCGGCTCCTGTGTGTGGGCAAGGGCCAAGCCGGCTTGGCCCATTGCCAACTCTAACTAAAAGTGGGTTCGCCTTCAACAACTTTGAGGTCTTTGGCCCAGGCCTGATAGTTGTAATGCTTTTAGAGAATTTAAATAGTCGGTTCGGCCCATTGTCAACTCTAACTAAAGGTGGTTTCGCCTTCAAACCTTTAAGGTCTTTGGCCCAGGCCTGATAGTTGTAACGCTTTTAGAGAATTTAAATACAAAATAACGTATACTTTCTCTTAAAGTCTTTTCTTGAATTGATCAATTCTTTTCGAAACCTAATTTGCTATTGAATACACTTGCAGCGACTTCAATGACTTAGCTTACAAATCAAATCAAATCAAATTTTGATTCTAAAGATAAAATATTAGTCATTTGAAGCATGCTTTGCTGTGTATATTCTTTTAAACAATATGAATGATACAAAATCGAAAGTGTAACAAAATGCATTATTATTTTCAATATTGTTTGACTGAAATTTTGCATGTCAATATGCAAATGATCAAGAGTTGGAGTTCAATACTTATCCTTTAAATTCGAAGGTGAAACTTTGATGCTTCTTTATGGAGCAAGAATTTTAATATAATTTATTTTTCAATACCAAATATTAATTTTCGACCTAAATTTAGGCACAAAATGTAGTTATTTTTTTAATTGAAAATAAAGATTATTTAGCTGTTAAAATATTTGATGAGTGTAAGTAATGTCAGTAATGAAACCTTTACCTTTCAACTCGCATAGCTAACACGATGTCGTCCAGTAAAACATATAGGCCAGGAGTTAGGGGTGTAAGTAGTCCGATTTTACCGATTTTTGAC
>CAIGRL010312080.1:0-17411 GCA_903798325.1 Fraxinus xanthoxyloides
TCCTCCAAGAGTAAATATCCAACCTGCAGTGGATTTATTTTCTCATGCACTAGATATCCAACTTGCGTCAGCTTATCGTTCCAAGATTTTAAGGAATCTTGTATATTATAGTCCAAGGTTTTTGGTTTTCTTCAAATAACCAAGAATCCCTACCGATGGCCTTCCAATGTTCGGAACTTGGATTGCTAGTAAACCTACTTAGTTTACTTATGACAAATGCTACATTAGGTCTTGTACATTGTGAAGCGTACATAAGACTTCCAATTGAACTTGCATATTCTATTTGTGCTATTGCTCTTTCATCGTTCTTTATTAATTTGATACTTAGAGATCAAACAGGGTATTAGCTTCTTTAATGCTCAAATGCTTGAATTTATTTATCACATTCTCAACATAATTTGATTGACTCAATGTAAAACCCCCACTATCCATTTTAATTTTGATACTAAGAATAGTATCCACTTGTCCAAGATCTTTCATTTTGAACATGGAGGATAGAAACCTCTTCTTTTCTTCTATTCTGTCTATATTGTTGTTAATGATTAACATATCATCAACGTATAGAAATATTATAGTGATTATATTATTATAAATTTAGTATATAGACATTTGTCTACCAAGTTGTTATTAAAACCATTTGACATTACTTTGAAGTCAAATTTCTCGTGCCACTTTTTAGGGGCTTGTTTTAATCCATATAAGGATTTGATTAGTTTGCACTGCACACCTTATGTTCATTTCCTAGTAGAACCCTTTTGGTTGTTCCATATAAAACTTCTCCTCGAGATCTCCATTTAAGAATGCCGTTTTGACATCCATTTGATGAATATGTAAATCATATATAGGTGCTAGTGCAAATAATATCCTTATCGAGGTTATTCTATTCCTTCTTTTTGATGATACAATTTAGCTACCAATCTAGTTTTATAGGTATTAAGTGCTCCATCAGAGTTATATTTCCTTTTAAACACCCATTTACAACCAGTGGATTTAGAACCCTTTGGTAAATCAATTATTTCCCAAGTGTTGTTTGAAATAATAGAATCCATCTTGTTATTTATTGCTTCTTTCCAAAATATGCAATTTTGAAGACATTGCTTCATTATAGGTTTTAGGATCAATTTCGACGTGAAGAACAAAAGGAATTGTTCTTGCAACATCTTTCCTATCTCCCTCTACTAGGTAAAATGAAATAAGTTGGAAATCCACCTCATCCAATCCTAAACTTTTTTTCTAATTTTCTTACTTCTACGACGTCACTTTCTACATCTCTTGTAAATATATTTCCATGTGATTCTCTAGAAGTTGGAATGTCTACATAAGTTTCATTTTGAGAATTTCTTGTTGCCAATACATTCTCAAAGAACTCTACAACCTTTGATTCTATTATAACATTCGTTTTTAGGTTTAATAACCTATAGGCCTTGCTATTTGAAGAATATCCTACAAAGGCGCACTTAATACCTCTAGGACCTAATTTTGTTCTCTTAGGATCCATATTATTATAGTAAGCAAAACACCCCTCACTCTAAAATAATTGACATTATGTTTCCTTCCTTTCCAAATTTCATATGGAGAAATCTTATTCTTTTTCAAAGGAATCCTATTTACTATATAACAAGCACTAAGTAAGGTTTCACTCCATAAGTTATATGGTAATCCAGAATTTAGCAACATAGTATTAATCATTTCTAACAATGTCCTATTCTTTTTTTCAGCTAAACCGTTTTGTTCAGGTGTTCGAGGGGCAGAACATTGATGTATTATGCCATTTTGTTCACAAAATGAATTAAATCCATTCAAAAAATATTCTCCACATCTATCACTTCCTAAGATTTTAATATTCTTACTTAATTGATTTTCAACTTCAGTTTTATAAGTTTTAAAGGCACTAAAAGTTTCATCCTTATGTTTTAATAAATACATATATGTATATCTGGAACAATCATCAATAAATGTAATAAGATATTTATTACATCCTCTAGTAAGCATGCCATTCAATTCACATATATCATAATGAATAATTTCAAGTAAACATGTTGATCTTACTACACTATGAAATGGCTTTTTAATCATTTTAGATTTAATACAAGTTTCACATTTTTCTAAGTTATTAATGTTACATTGTATCATACCACATTTAATTATCCTTTCATGGTACTAATTCCTATATGTGCTAATCTACCATGCCATAAATTAAAAGAATCAACAACATACGCAAGTAAGTTGCTTTTATTAGAATCATCATCAATAGTACGTAATTTGACCATTCCATAACTAGAATAACATTTTCCAATAAAATACCCATTATGGGTTAATACAAGTTTCCCGGATTCAAAAACAGTTTTTATTTCGGATTTTCCCAACAAACTCCACTTTTTAAATTCCTATTCATTTCAGGTACATGAAGGACATTGGTCAAAATTATCTTCTTTCCCGAAGTGAAAGTGATTTCCATGTTGCCTTTGCCAATCACTTTCAATCTTCCTTCATTTCCCATTTGAGTTCTTGACCATCGTGAATGTCATGATATGTTTTAAAGAGTGACTTATCATAGAAAACATGGATGATTGCACATGTGTCATACCACCATCCCGAAACTTTCCCATGGACTGCATTGATTTCGCTGATCGTAGCGATAACTTCATCAATGGAATTCACTTGTCCTTTCTTCTTTGATTGTTTTCTATGCTTGCAATCTCTAGTATAATGACCCGACTTTCCACAAATGTAGCAAGGTCCTTCAGACTTATTTTTGAACTTTCCTTGATCCTTTTTAGGACTAAGATGTTTTCCTTTCTTCTTATATTTGTTGGAGTTGTCAATATTATCCACGACATTGGCTTTCGAAGAGCCATCATAAGAACTTTCAATCTTATCTCTTGCCCTTGATTCTTTCTCTATGCGAACGGAATTATGAAGTATCTTTTTCCTATAACCTTTCCAAGACCCCGGGAGTTTAGCAATAATTGCTCCGACTTGAAAGGCTTCAAAAAGTTCGATCTTCACCGCTTTCAATTTATTGACTATAACTTGTAGTTCATGTACTTGAGGCAATAACGGAATGTTTTCAAGCATTTTGAAATCAAAATATTTTGAAATTAAGAATTTCTTTGTACCTTCCTCTTCGGCCTTATATTTACTTGTTTCAAGTGCGTACCAAATTTCTTTTGCCAAAGTCGCGTTGGTGTAGAGGTCATACAAGCGATCCGATAGCGCATTTAGAATGTGGCCACGACATATCAATTCATCCTCTTCCCATTTCTTTCTTTCCTCACGAATTTCATCAGTATCTTCTTCAGTTGCATTGTGAATAGGCTCCAACTTTGGATCAATAACATAAAAAAAATTCAACGCCATGAGGAGAAATTTCGATTTGTCTTGTCATTTTGTGAAGTTTGCACCGTCGAATCTATCCAAGCGTACCAAGTCTTGATTCATCATCTTGATAGTAGCAAGTGTTGCCTCCGTTTCCATCACAATAAATTATGGAATATCGTTTGAGAATGATAGAAAAATTATAGAAGATAGCAATGGAAACCAAAATGAACAAGAAGATGAAAGAAAATAATATCGAATAAAAAGACTTGATCATGAAATATGATTCGTTGTCCTCAAACAATATTTGCTTTCTCCACCAAAGCTTTTGAGGATTAAATGACAAATAGTTTGTAGGATTCAAGCCTAGAAATGAAGAATACAAAAGCTTCTAAGTGATTCTCCAAAATGAACAAGTGGAAAAAGTATATATATGATTATGTGAGGAACAAGACTTCTATGGAGATATGACCTAATCTTCAATGCCACAATTTAGAGGATTCCTCATTAATACACGTCGTTTAATACCAGTGTGATCATGCATAGCATTGTAAGTGGTGTTATTTTCTAAATTTAGAGAGAAAAGATCATCAGAAAATGTACCATTTCCAACAAGATCAGATTTATAGAATAAACTGAAAGTTGATTCTGAAAAATGAAAGGAATAACCCAAAGGTACAAATCTCGAAAGTGAAATCAAATTTCTAGAGAAACTTGGAATAAAAAATGTATTTTCCAAATTTAAAATAAAATCACTACTTAAAGTTAAACCACATGTTCCAATAGACTCCACATGTGAACATGTCTTGTTTCCTGAATAGATCCCTTGTTCACTTCCCACTGGCTTCCTTAGGTTTCACATACCCTACAAGGTATTCGAAATATGGATTGTAGAACTAGAATCAATCCACCATGTGTTGTACATGACATCAACCATAATAGATTCATAACAAACAAATGAGATTTGATTACCTTTCTTCTCAAGCCATTTCTGAAATTTGGGGCAATCCTTCTTTACGTGTCCCTTCTTCTTACAGAAGAAACACAAGGATTTCTTCTTAATGTCAGCTTGGGGAGGTATTTTACCTTTCCACTTCTTATTGGCTTGAGCTTTATCCTTTCCCCGAGTTGTCAACATTGCACTTTCTCCATGTTCGATTACGAGCCTCCCTTCCTCTTGAACACACATGGTTATGAGTTCATTAATTGACCATTTTGTCTTTATGTGTTGTACGAGATCTTAAAAGGCCCCTATTGAGACGGGATAGAATTCGGTATATAGTGCACCAGGAAAGATTCCGACATCTCAACCTTGAGATTCTTCAATTGAGCCGCAATATCCCTCATCTGCATGATATGCTCGCGCACACTTCTTACGGTGGTGAGCCTCATGGAAGAGAGCTTCATGATTAGGGTACTTGCAAGTGCCTTATATGAAGTGATGAATTGATCATCTATGGCCTTTAGCGAATCTCGGACTTTCTCATGCTGATCAACCGAGCCTCGTATACTAGCTGAGATATTTGTCTTTATGAACATCTGACTGAGGTGATTGGATCGCTCCCAACGTTCTTAAATAGCAACTTCATTTGGGGTGCTGGTCGCAGTAATTACGGGTGGTTCATCTTTCCTAATTGCATAGTCAATGTCCATCCACCCTAGATTTAGTAAAATTCTCTCCTTCCATACTTTATAATTATCACCTTTAAGTTCTGGAACATCACAACGGATATCAGAAAAATTTGCATGTCGACTAGCTGCATAAATTCAAAATTATATGCTTATGTTAAAACTAAGACTTAATTAAATTTCATGATTTACCAATGTAAATCATGCTTAAATTCGAATCTAATGACATAAAAATTGCCTGTGGGCTAAATTTTTAATTGAAGTAGATTCTTTATATTGATTGATAGAATTATCAAATTATGTACCTAATTCATAATTAGTGGGTATATTATGATCATAATCTGACGTTCTATCCAAACTTTATGATAAAATTATCAAATCATGTCCCAATCGATAATTCCAATGGGTACATTATGAAAAGGGTAATCTGATATCTTATCCTAATTAATTATATAAATATAATATTTAATAAAATTCCTATGGGATAAAATTTATTAAAGTATAATTAATTAAAATATAATGTCTACAATTCTTTATGTGATCCTAAGCATAATATATAATTTTATTTAACTAAGGATGTTGTGATTACTCCCTAATTAATTAAAAATATATAGATCACTAGACATTAAAATTTTCTGGTACAAACTTAAGATATCATGGGAATAATTTCTATTGCATAAACTGTAAAACAATATTTTATTTTATGCCTAAAATATTCTCTTAAATTAAGCACCAAAATGAATATTACATATCATATTATGTAGTGCATAAATATCAAAATTACGCAAAAATAAATACCAATCAATAAACATTACAAATAAAATTGCATGTTTGAACTCTATAGGTTGGACCAGTGAATAATTGCACAGGGAAATGGGCTTTATGGAGATAACGTATATGGTTATGATAATTAAATAGCCCATTTAAACAATTTTAATAGGCCCTAAAATATGGCCCGAAATGGTTATGATAATCAAATGGACCAACCAATTGATTTAGTTTTTTCAAATCATGGGAGCAGGCTCAGAATATTATGAACAGTAGCCCATTTAATATGACTAAGAAGTGAGAAATAAAGAGAACACAATCTCCTCCGTTTACTATCGTCTTCTTCCTCTAGCGGGTCGAATTTGACCCGATTTTGTCCCACATCAATTTTAACATTTCCTCCATCAAAAATCAAGTTTAACACCACATAAAGGCTAGAAAATCGAGTTTATAGACAATTTTGAATCTATTTTCAGAAAAATAATTTTTTTTTTCAAAGAAGACAAATTTCTTTTACAGATTGATTTAAAACGTCAAGGCAGAGGTAATTTAATCCTCTGATACAAAATGATAGACTTAATATCGATTTAGAATAATTATGTGGAAACGAATTGAATAAAAAAACGGAAGGATCGCGGGATCAAAATTTTACCTCTGGCCATGATGTTTTGAAGAAGTTCTACCTTGTTCCAGGTAATGAATCTTCCAAGCTCTCAACGCTCTTGTTTGATGGTGTATTATGTATTTTCAGGTGATTGAGCTTGGGTACCAAAACCAGAATTTATAGCCGAGTTTCCATCAAACTCTCAATGGATATGCATTTACTGTTGCCAAAAATCAGGACGCGAAATGGGCATAAATCACTGCAGAGAAAAGGGAGGGGCGAGATTGGTTCAACGCGGACCATCAATCTTGAAGTTTCCAAATTTGTTCCCGGTGGATATGAGATTTTCTTAACTGGAAATTCCAACACCTCCATGTCAAATCACCAAGAAAATTAATAGTGCAAAACATACCTTAATTCTTTGGGAATGAATTTTTATTACTGGATCTTGAATCTTGATTATTGACTCTTTTGGTTCTTGATCTTGATTTTTAGTTCTTGCTCCATTATCTTGATTGTCTTGTTTTAATTGCTCCAATCCTTCTTGTCGATTTTTCTAGTTCTTGATTGTGGGTCTTGGATCTTCCTCTTCAATATGTTTTCTCTTATATTCTTGTGTTGATGGGATGCCACAAAGAATGAGAAGTTGCATATGAATTGGGACCATATCCCTATTTATAGTTTCCATATGTATTTGACCCATCGTCAAATATAACCCTACTAGATCTGGTCTCTACGCATATAATTCAGTTCACACTTTATTTAGATACCATAAGCCTAACAATATAATTCTTTACTAGGTCTTTTTAATTGTGTTCAACTTTAAGATAACATTATACACAATTAATTATATATGTAGGCTCACATGACAAATTAATAAATCCAACAATCTCTCACTTGAGCCACATATGTTACCTTATAAATGTGTACAACTTTATGACATCAAAATTTCCGCTATCATAACCAAAAGTATCTCCGAACAATCTCATCCATTGATTATATTAATATATGATCAAAGCGGTCTTCGTTACAAATATCATAATTAAACCCATCAATGGTCATGTATATCAACACAATCAAATGACACAGATCAAGTGTTGATGTGTAGCATGGAAATCACATGTAATGTGATCCAAACATGCTTGTTTCCAACTGGTCATGCCTTATTCTTGGATGAGATCAACCATAAACTTTAATTAGAATGAAACTGAACTGAATACTTTATTTTTGAAATAAACTGAATATCCAAGGATAAAAATATGTGTCTAAAAAAGACAACATCCAAATACAAACTCCCACTAAACAGGCATATCATCAAAATATACAAAACCTATGTGAGTATTATGCTCACGAAAGACATTGGGTGGTAGCCATTTAGTAAATTGATCCATAATTATGGAGTTGTCCTAATATGCTTTATATAAACCTAAGCACTCTGAATTCTTTTATTGACAACTAGGAACTTAATGTCTATAAATTTTGACATCATTAGGCTCCTATTGGAATACATGATTGCCATTGTCACAGAATAACTTAAGTGGTCTTTCAGTTCTATCCAAAATATGCAAGTAGTAACAATTCCGAAGTCATATTCCATGATCAGAATAAGAATATCCAATGATCTCCAATTGGTCTGATTTTCCTTAATATGATCGTGTAATCCTTAGTTCTAAATAGATTCCGAATAACCTAATGTTTGCGTTCCAAATTTCCATCACAAAGTTACTTAAATATTCAGATGTGTGCAAACCTAAATATATACATTAAATTTCCAACTGTTGAAGCACATGAAATTTTTTGCATTCTCCTTTATTTAAATTTATCTTTGAGGTATTAATTGAGACTAAACTTGTCTCCCTTACCAACAAGGGTATCACCTGGTTTACATACATATATCCCAAATCTCTTAAAAACCTTATCGATACACCTCTTTTGTGATAACGATCCCTGTGTATCTATATCCTTAATACAAAAGATGTGTCACCAAGATTTTCTCATTTCAAAATTTCATAACAAAAATCTTTTGGTTTCATACATTAAGGTTATACCATTGCAGGTAATCAGTATGTCATCGACATACAATAACAAAAAATATGCTTACTCCTATTAGACTAGTGATATACACAAATATAATTATTTGATGAAATTTGTGATGCCATTATGAGAAACCAGCTTAAGCCCATGGATGGATTTCTTTAATTTGTAAACCATTTAACATAGTTTAAGATTAAAATGTGTCTCAAATGCCATAATTGTCGTAAAAGAGTCTTTCATATAATCTTGAGAAAAAGTCTCTTTAACGTTAATGCCTTTCCTTTTGAGTAAAACCATTTATAATAAGACGAGTCTCATATCTCTCCACGTCATCCTTTGAACCTCTCTTGATTTTAAATATTCAGTTACAACCAATGGATTTCGCACCTTCATGTAATGGGATGAGCTCCAAACGTCATTGTTACTCATAAACTTTATCTCTTTATGTATGGTATCAATCAACTCTTGAGAATTATTCCTTGATTAAAGTTAATTGATCAGATATTCTTCCATCTATCCATGCCATCCTTATTTTCATTGAGAAAGGCTATAAAGTCATCTAGATATGCATTTATCCTTTTTATAGTGAATTTTCTTAATGACATTTGTTCTTGAGGTTGATGAGTTTGTTTTTCTGGAACAATTTTTTGATTCTATATAGGAAATTTTGTAATATTCTCTTGATTCAAAATTGCTTCTAGAACAAGATCTTGATCTAAAATTACTTCTAGAACAAGATCTGGAGAAAGAATTTGTCCCTGGAATCAGACATTTCTCGTTTCAAATAATGACCTCATAGTGGGGTCTTATATATATATATATATATATATATATATATATTCTTCCTCCAACACAAATTCCTTAACCTTATAACCTTATCACTCCCCGCAAACTTTACATTCTCAAGGAATCAGACATTTCTCGTTTCAAATAATGACCTCATAGTGGGGTCTTTTAAAAAAAAATTATGCCCCCTTAACAATTGATTTACTTGGAATTTTGTTGAGAATTTAAGCTGGAGTCTTTAGTGTTTCTACCTAGAGAGATTCTAATGTATTGTAGGACAATTGCACATTTCTCTAGAAATTTAGCAAAAGATATTAGACATTGTTCTCCGATTCGTCATATCTGTTATAGTATTCAGCACTATAGTAAGATCTGACTTATTAAATTCTTTTATAGAGTTGTTTTTCAACCTTAGTCTTGTATGTCTTGAACATGTCCAGTGTTTTAGATTTCTCATAGATGAGATATAGGTAGCCATAGTGACAAAAATTCGTCTATAAACATAATAAATTATTTTTGACCATTCCAAGAAGCCAAATTGACTGGTCCACAAATATTCGTATGAGTTAGTTCTAAAACGTCGAAAGTCCTATTGACAACTAATCTCCTTATATTTGTTTTCCCTTAATGTAATTAATATAAACACTTAAGTCTGAAAAATTAAGAGAATCAAGAATTCCTTTCGACGCAAGATTTTCGATTTTCTTTTGAGAGATGTATCTAATCGCTTGTGCCATAACAAAGCTAAATTCTCATTGGTTAATTTATGTTTAATATCATGTGAATTCACATGCAATGTTTATTTATAAGAGGTAATTGTATTAAGTAGATATATGTTATCGTAATCGGATAAAGAACTGATATCCACAATATTTGAATTAAGACTATTTCCAATCGAACAAGAGTAACCGAATTTGTCTAATATAGAAATAGGAACCAAATTCTACCTAAAATACGTTACCGCAAGTTTTTCATTTGTATTCAAATCATAACTAGTCTTTACTAATAACCAAAAAGTCCATATAGCCTCAAACTTAACTGACTTTTGATTTCTGCACAGACGAATCTTTCAGCATCAGTTGACTTTTGGATGTTTAGACAACCTCGCATGGACACACTTATGTGAGTGGTGGCACTAGAATTTTTTCCACTAAGTGTGTCTAAGTATTGAAACTAAATTAACCTCAAAACAAACCAAAGTAAGTAGTATACTTTTCTTTACGTGCCAAATGCGGTATTTAATACTATCTCATTTTATGTATCCCAGATTTTCACAAAAGTAATAGCTAGATTTATCATTTTCAAGCTTTCGCTTTTTCTTTTGAACTGAACGAGATGCAACTTCCTTATCGTTGAACTTTTTTTTATAGGTATTTGCCAAATGAGTACTTCTAGTTCTCTCTTACTTTAAACTTTCTTCTCCTTGTACACAATATGAGATGAGCTCATCAAGAGTCCACTTTCCTTTTGACAGTTGGAACTGACCTCAAATTAACTGAATTGTGTAAGAATAGAAATCAAAACCAAATACATGAGCAAGTCATTAGACAACTCAAACTTTAATGCTTTTAGTTTTGAAACAAGATGAGACATATCCATGATGTACTCCCTTATATTTTCTTTAGCCTTATGCTTTAGTGAAATCAAGTTCTCCATAAGCGTACTAGTTTCGGCCTTACCGGTTTTTGCAAAACATTTTTTTTTTCAATTTCTTAAAGAAATTCCTTAGCTGTAGTTACCTCATCGAACATAGTGCCCCTGAATGTTATTGGAATTCCAAACTTCATAATCATATGATTTATACGGCTTGAACAATTCCACTAATCAGAATCCCATTTTTTATTAGCAGAACTTTTATCCGTAAGATTGTTAGGCTGTTCAATCCTAAATGTTAAGTCTAGATTCTGTTGACCTATGGTTGATTTTGAGTTTGGATTATAACAAAGAAATTATTTTTATCTCTAAAATTTATATTCGAGTCTTCATTGTTACATGTTGCGAACCTAATAGAAATCGAGCATTCTCAATCAAGTTTGGAAATCGAGCACTCGTATCAAAACAATCCGAGACAAATCAAGCACTCACGCCAAATTCAAAACCGAGCAACAAATTGTGCACTCACGCCAAATCAATCGAAGATATTTAGACTTAGATGATTTGAATCCATATGTAAAGATAAAATGCTTTAATTCTGAGCAATGAATCACTACAAGTTCGTAAGTCAAGTTTTTATGGACGAGATAAATTTTTTACAAAAACGCTTGTTTAGAAAATTATTTTTGATATGACAAAAATCTCCATTTGACTTTTAATTTCTTTACTAATAATACTCATTTTTGAGAAGTTAAGTGACTATGTTCCTTAATTATGTACACTTGCAAAAATAATCAAGAAAAGAGTAAATCAAAGATTTCTGCTTTGGCAGACGTTTGGTCGTCCGGTAAGTCTATGGACATCCGGTGGCCTAACGGTCAAAATTTTAACCGTTAAAATTTTTGATGCTCAATGGCTAGTTCAATTGTCCGGTACAGTGCAGACATCCAGAAGGATTCGTCCGGTTGGGCAGAACTTTTGACGTTTTGATGGCTATAAATACCACTTCACTTTACATTCAAATACACACATTTTTAGAGCATTCAAGTGAGATTCTTTTGAGCAAAATTGGATTTATTTCTCATATAATTTATTAACAAATCATTTTAGTCTTAAAAGACTTTTGATCAAATTAATTCTTGAAAATTATTCTACACATCAAAGTTTGTCATTCCTAATAATTGAGCTTCATTCATTGCTATATATTAAAGTGTTAGCCTATTTTTCTTTGATACTTAATTGTGATCATATCATCGATAAAGAGAGAAATTTTAGTTTGTAGATTCAATTCTTTTTAAACTTGTGGGTCATGTTGAGGCCTCGTAAAGCTCAACGTTGTATAAGGATCGTGCTTCTTGTTTGTAAGTCAACAAAAGCTTTATAAAGGATTGGATTGCACCACAAGTCAATCAATATAGTGAAATTGACCTTACTTGTGTCAGAGAGCTTGGTAACGGAGGACGTAGATCATTGTGTTTGATCGAACCTCCATAATTATATCGTTTGCATTTTCTATCCCTCTTTACTTATTGCTTTCAAATTCGTGCTTATTATTTGAATTAATCTATCTTGTTATCACGTGTTTGATTTTAGGTTAATTTTTCGAAAAAAAAATTAAACCAATTCAACTCTTTCTTCTATTCTTGGGCTATCAATTGGTATCGGAGCAAGGTAATAATTTTAAAATTAAGATTTTACAGTCTGAAGCAATGGCTAACCACAACAATCTTTAAAATCTTGAGGGGTATTCCACAAATTGACCTCCCTTCTTTAATGACACACATTATAATTTGAGAAAATTGCAGTCACGGTACCAAACCTTTCATTTATTTGCCAACTTTGTCCAAACCTTTCATTTGTGCCAATTCGCACCTGGATCCAAATCAACAGAAATCATTAGTTTGACCATTAGCTGACCATTAATTAAATTTTTGACCAATTGTTCTAATTTTTAAAGGATGAATATGTAATTTTACATTTTCATATAAAAAAATTAAAATAAAAGAACTAAACTAAAAAAAAACATCGGCCCCTGTTCATCTTCTTCCCACCCTCCACCTCCCAATCATCTTCTTTATCTCTTGTAGACTTTTCCCCAGTTTCCTCCATTTCAACAGAAGTAGCCGCAATTTCAAATTCGTCGGCTGTAAATGGAAACATGTAGTATGGAGTTCAAATTCTTAAACAACCCATACCACAAAATATGAATAATGTTCCAATGGATTTTTCCTACTAGAATCTAGTTCAGAACAGAGCGGACTCGGGTATAAATTCGAGTACAGTTTCAGGTCAGAAGTGTTTATCGATGTAAGAGTCAGAGAAGAAGCTGATGAATCATCGGTTACAGAAGCTCAAGAAATAGCTATTGGGCGATGAAGATGAATAAGAAGCGGTGTCTGTGGTGACGAATAGTGAGTGGTCTGATACGATCCAAAATCTAATAAACCCAACCCAAGAGACAATTTCGCCATCTCCGACTTCTTCTTCCTCGTCATTTGCATCCACTTCTGCTTCTCCACCGCTGCCTTGCCCCAAGCAAAGCATGATCGATGCCTCATGCGCTATCTCTCAAAGGAAGATAGATATTACATTGGAGTTGTGGTGAGGGAGGGGGGAAGAAGATGAACAGTGACATTTTTTTAAATTTAATTCTTTTATATGAAAAATGTAAAATTATATATTTACGCTTTAAAAATTGGTCAACAATTGGTCAGACATTTAATTATTGATCAACTAAGGTCAAATTAACAGTTTCTGTCAATTTGGACTCCGGCTACGAATTGTTTAAAGGTTTGATATCGTGGGTAGCACAAATGAATGGTTTGGGCAAAGTCTGAAAAAAATTTGAAAGGTTTGGTACCATGGCTACAATTTTCCCTTATAATTATTGAAAAGCTAGAATGATTATTTACATTCAATCAATAGATTATAATATTTAGGAAGTCATTGAATATGGTTTTTTTGTGCCTACCAAGATTATTAAAATTGATGAAAAATCCGATCAATCTATTCCTAAACCTAGAGAGAAATATGATGAAGATGATAAAAGAAAATTGTCCTTGAATGCTAGAGCCAAAAACATAATTTATTGTGCCTTTGATAGAAATGAGTCTAACCGTATTAGTACATGTGACTCCACATATGATATATGACACTCTTTAGAAGTCACTCATGTTGGAACAAGTAAGGTAAAAGAAATCAAGGATAATATCTTGGTCAAAGAATTTGAATTTTTTTTCATGAAACAAGACAAACCTATTGTTGACATGATTACTCACTTCACCGATATTGTTAATGGCCTCAAAGGCTTTGATCTTAAATTTATTAACGGTGAGCTTGTAAATAAAATGCTTAGGTCACTTTCGTAAGATTGGAACTCATTGTGGATGTTGATAGAAAATAACAAAGATATCAACACTTATCCTTTGGAGCAACTTTATGGAACTTTGATGACATATGAGCTCAAAAACGCTGAAACCAAGGAGAAGACATAGAAGAGCAAGGAAGAATCAAAAGAGCCTCCTAGGCGTGAAATTGCTCTCAAATCGAAAATTGAAGAAGGAACTACAAGTAAACATATGAGTGATGAGGAGCTTGATGATCTTGTTCTTCTTGTCAAAAAATGGAAAGGATTTCGAAATAATCAAAGTTTCAAAAGAAAGAAGAAATGAGTGAAGAAAGAAGTAAGAAAGTTGTTTGGTATAATTGTGACAAACCCGGTCACAAAAGAATTGAGTGTTCAAACAATAAGAAATATTTCAAGAAAAAGGCACTCCAAGCAACATGATATGAATGCGATGATGATGATTACACTGAAAATGAAAGTAAAAAAGAAAGAGCCAACATATGCTTCATGGCAATTGACGATAATTCTATTGAAAAATTCTCATATTATGATTTATCTTCCTTTTATGATGAAATTTTAGAAGAATTTGAAAAACTCGCTCTTAGTCATTCTATTCTTAAAAAGAAATATAAATTATTAAAATGTGAAAATGAAAAAAATTTGGAAACTAAAAACGAAAATGTTGATTATGATTCATTGTGCAAAGAAAATTGTTCTTTAAAAGAAAATGTTGAAGATTTGACAAAAAAATGTTTTCAAATTCACTCACGGGAAGAAGAATTTTGATTTAATGCTCCGTAATAAAAAATGTGTTTTTGATAAAGGAGGCATTAGATATAAACCATTTTTGAAACAAAAATCCCTCAAGAATTTATTTGTCAAAGCCTCAAATACAATTCCCTCAAAAACTACTCGTAGCCTTTGCAACAAGGGTGGAAATATTGCCTATAATTATCTTACAAAAATGAAGCTACACTGTGAAAACAAGTGGACTCAAGGATCCACTAAAACTAACTATCAAGAACCCAAGCTTGTGTGGGTACCATAAATCAAAAGTTGAATTATTGTTGTAGGTACCAAAGAAGATGATGAGCAAATGGTTCTTGGATAGCGGGTGTTTAGAGCACAAGACTGGAGATAGAACTTTACTATCAAATTTCAAAAAGAAGGATGGATGCCATGTCACATTTGGAGACAATGTAAAGGGAAAAATCATTGGAATTGGAAACATTGGTAATCATCTCTCTCCTTCCGTTGAAAATGTATTATTGGTAGACAACCTTAAACATAATTTACTTAGTGTTAGTCAATTATGTGATAAAGGCTATTATATCAAATTCGATTCTTCTAAATGTCTCATTAAGGATGCTACATCTAAATATGTATTGTTTATAGGAAGTCGAGGCAAAGATGTTTATATCATAAATATCGATTTTGAAAATGATGAAAAATGTTTAGTGAGTTTGAAAGAGGATACTTGGCTATGGCATATGAGATTTTGTCATGTTGACATGGATCATTTTCAAAAATCTCCAAAAATGGTTTTGTAAAAGGTTTATCTAATTTGAAATTTGAAAAAGACAAAATTTGCGATGCGTGTTAATTTGGTAAACAAGTAAAAGACCCAAATTGCACTCATCAACTACAAAACCACTTCAATTACTTCACATTGATCTTTTTGGACCATCAAGAACCGATAGTTTAGGTAGAAAACACTTTACTTTCGTTATTGTTGATGATTTCTCTAGATTTGCTTGGGTTCTTTTCTTAAGTCTTAAAAATGAAGTTCTAAAAACCTTTAAACATTCTTGTAAAAAGGCTCAAAATGATATTCCATTACAACCATTAGAAGTGATCATGGTGGAGAATTTGATAATCTCGCCTTTGATGAGTTTTGAAATGAAAATGGACATGAACATAATTTCTCAACTCCTAGAACCCCTCAACAATATGGTGTAGTAGAAAGTAAGAATCGAACATTGCAAGAAATGGCTAGAACCACGCTAAATTAAAATAGCATGCCAACATAATTTTTGGTCGAAGTCATTAACACAACTTGCTATATTGTTAATATAGTTTTAATTAGTTTAAAGAAAACCAAAACTCCATATGAACTTTGGAAAAATAAAATTCCCAATATCAGTTATTTCAAAGTTTTTGGGTGCAAATGCTTTTTCTTGAATACAAAAGAAAACATGGAAAAATTTGATTCAAAATTCGATATTGGAATTTTTTTAGGATATTCATCGATTAGTAAAGATTATAGAGTTTTCAACAAAAGAACTCTAGTCGTTGAAGAATCCATGCATATCACTTTCGATGGAACTAACTCTCTCGATCGTAAGAAATGTATTGATTTTGATGTAGGGTTGGAACTCCATTCGAACAAATGACTGTTCAAGATCAACACAAGGAAGATCCACAAAATAAATATCAAGAGGAGAAAATGTTCAACAAAGTGAAGAAAAGCCAACCAATGTCCAAAATGAAGAACTAATCATTTGTGACCTATCAAAATGTATTGCTGCTAGAGCCTCTATTAAAAATCATTTAAGTAGTTGTGCATTCATCTCACAAATTGAGCCGAAAAACTTCAAAGAGACCGAGCTTGATGAATTTTGGATTCTAGCTATGTAAGAAGAACTAAATCAATTTGAACGAAATCATATTTGGGATTTAGTTGCTAGACCAAATGATCAAATCGTCATTGGTACCAGATAGGTTTTTAGAAATATACATGATGAAAACGTGATAATTGTGCGTAAAAAGGATAGATTGGTCTGTCTAATCAAGAAGAAGGCATCGATTTTGATGAAACATTTGCACCAGTAGCTAAATTAGAATCCATTCGTATGCGTCTTGCATTTGCTTGTCATTAAAAAAATCACTCTTTATGAAATGAATGTCAAAAGTGCTTTTCTTAACGGTTTTATTCAAGAAGAAGTGTTTGTTGAACAACCACCCGATTTTAAAAATAAAAAACATCCGGACTATGTTTTCAAACTTCAAAAAGCTCTCTGGGGTCTAAAAAAAGCTCCTAGGACTTGGTACGAACGATTGAGAAAATTTCTAATTTCAAATGGGTTTTCAATTGGAAAAGCGAATACCACTGTTTTTGTTTAAAACTCAAAAGAACGATATGATCATTGTTCAAATTTATGTTGATGATATTATATTTGGTGCTACTAATATTCATCTTTGTGAAGAGTTCTCTAAGTGTATGAGCATGAAATTTGAAATGAGCATGATGAGATAACTTAAATTCTTCATCGGTCTCCAAATTAAGCAGACTTGTTGTAATACCCCGATCAGGAAAGCTTAAATGATTTGATA
>CAIGRL010312180.1:0-13266 GCA_903798325.1 Fraxinus xanthoxyloides
AAAGAATGTATTCTAGAATAGTAGATTGATGGAAAATGTATGGTTAAACAGAAATAAAAAATTTATTGATGTGATGGAAAATATTATTTTATTGAAGAATGTGTGGTTGAAAATGAGTAGAAGAATGATGATGAAAATTTTAATATGTACCAAACAGGGGCTTAGTAACTTTACTGTTTGAGCTAGATACACACCCCGATCATTGTTTCCTTTATTTCCATTTCTTATTCTGATGGAGTCCTAAGCCATTTCCAGTTGAATTAACTTTGAAATTGAGTTGAATTGCTTGAGGAAGCCCGTGTAGGGATATCATGGAATGTTTAGAAGACCTGAAAATATATCCAGTACAGTATTTAATATTTATACAATTCTATTTGGGTGAAGTTGGTTGAATGCCTAGGCTGCCCCGGGAAACTTCCCCCGAATCCAGTGTGTGCATAATTCGTTTTGCTTTTGGTTCGTGTTCTTCGCAAGTGTTTGCCCTGGCGAATTGTCCTAAACCTTTCCCCATCTTGCGTTTTTGGTCTCAAACTTTTGAATCTTGGCAATCACGTCCTAAACCTATGCTTTTTGTTGCACAGTTGGATGGATTTGGTCCAGATTGTCATTAGTTTTGCACGTGGACTGCACTTTCGATAAATTGCATATGCAGTCCCAACTTCGGTGAAAGTAGCGATCTTGTCCTTGTCTCAATCTTTATGAAATAGTAGTCTTTCCTACCTAATGGTTTTTGTCAACTTTTGCTGTTAAGTCAGACGCGTGACTTGCGTGTGACCTTTTTAAGAAAAGGGCAAAAAATAAAAATCAAAAATAAAATCAAAATCAAAATTTATCAAGAGGCTGTACATCTAAGGATCATTACTTACTTTTCTTTATTTTTCTTTATTTTCTTGTCCCAACCCACTGAAGAATGGATATGTAAGCACTGATTTGAAAAATGAAAAATAAAAAATAAAAAAAATTCATAGAATTCCAGGTTATATTTCAAAGAAAAAAGAAATATTCAATATCACAAGTCAAGTGTACAAGTGTTGCCTATTTGAATAACTTGTACTTAATTTTTTTTATTTTAAAATATCGACATTTGATCGAAACACATTATTATTATTATAAAAATCGCTGGGACAAAAAGAATAATTGAGACAATAAACACGTGCATGGCCTGTACTTTGGATACTCGTGTAACCATCCATCTAGACTTGACTGCAAGGAATGACAAGTAAAATTCTTTAAAGCTACCTACTGATTAAGGATGATAAGGAAACGGAAAATTCCCTAGGGAATTCTTCACATAATTCACACAGGTTGCGTTGATAGCACCTGATTTGCAGGGTTTTTTTTGCCAACTCCCAATGAAACTGTGCCAAGTATCCCCCGATATGAATTCCACGAAACTTTCCATGTACGTGTAGCATTCTTCTAAAGTAAACACGGTTTGAAGACCTTTCCTCATAAACGTGGACCGATGTCGCAATCAGCAGACGGAGACAAATGATGAGGAAATGTAATCCGTGCGTACAATAGGAAGCATAGATTAAACAAAATACAATCTAAGATTAAGCTCATGTTCGTGGAGTGTTTCTATAAATGAATTCAAGTAAATAGAACTGAGTGATTGGTAAATGGATAACACATGCGAATTCCTCGAAATATGTTTCATCACATACTGTCCATAAACATGAACCAGACACAGGCTAAATATAGACATTTTAAAACGAAACAAGTGTCAAACTCACGTCATGTTAGGTATGCGATACCATACAAATAAAGCCATGGCACCGATTATGCTACAAACAACTAAATAGATTATTTAAACAAAACTATCTTATTACAAGGAGATAAATGTTCTGAATGCATAAGGAGGTTTCCTAAACAATTTCCCTGAGACAAGTATACATAAAGAATCGGATAATTACAACTTCCATTCGGCCAAACAAACCTTAAGGTAGTATACCACCCCAACCAGAAACCAGGAAGAGAGAGAGAGAGAGAGAGAGAGATTAATTCTTCTGTAGCTAGCCGAATATTCCACACGCTGTACAACAAGAACTACCGAGATCAAAACATATTTAGTTCAGAAAGGTCATCCATGGGTATCTCAAGGCCAACAGAATCATGGTCTTGTAATCCATCCACATCAAAATTGAACCAAGTATTGAAATCCTGAGGGGCACCAATGTCAGTACCAACCCCTAGTTCCTCCATCGAGTCTAAATCATTCAGTGGCAAATTTTCTAATTCCAAAGATTCCTTGATGTCCTTTGATGAATCCTGAGGGACATTACCAGAAGACAAAAATCTAATGTCCCTTTTCCTGTTGCAAGTACTACTTGCCGATTCACCAGAACCACTAGCTGAAGTGTATATGGGATGTGTTGTAACCCCATTTCCTGAAGTAGGAAGCTGCACAATCTTTTGCTTTGGCTTCACTTTTGTTTTGCGCTCTCCCTTCGAGCAACCCGTTGATGCCCTGGAAACAGCCTTTCTGGTTGAAGGGTCTCTTTCACTTCTCTTTCCCTTCGCATTGCCCAAAATGCCAAGAGTAGACGTGGCTCTAAAGACAGCATCTCCGACATGATTGAGCAATACTTCCTTCTTCTTTCCTTTATTCGATATCGGCCCATTTTTAGCAAGAGCCCGATCAGATAGATGACTTGAAGTCTCAAGTGCATCAGGTAAACAACCATCGGCAAAACCGGACAAGCAGCCTGCTAAGAAAAAGCATATTAGACACAGCCAAGCTGCCAGGAAATGAACTGACGTATTTATAAAATGCGAAAGGTTTCAAAAGAATGTCAATAAAATCAAAATAAGACACCATTGCCTTTGAGGCCATACTTGACCCACATGACCCCTTGAACTCACGATTTAGCAAATAAAATAGACCATTTCGGCTAGTTTTACCAATTATACCAAACCAACTCATGGGTCTCTTTCACCAAACAACAGGCTAACATATTTCAAGCAAAACAGAAGCACAGAGAGATAAGAGACTCAGAAGCCAGCAGTTACCAAACTGTAACTGCTTAAGAATTGTAGAAAACAAGACTAGGTGGCCTATGCTCACCACTGGCAACTACAAGGTCTCTACTGGTCAGCGGCTCTCCTTCAGCTTTCTGATTCGGTGCAGCATAAATGACATCACGAAGTGTGGGCTCAACAAAGCAACTTACTCCTGAATCTTCAAATTTCCGACATTTATCAAGTGTTCTCTTGGCAAAAGCCAATGCAACTTGTTTTGACACCTTAGCAATCCGATGTTTAGCAGCAAAGCTTCCTCGAGTTGCCTGTCAAATAATTCAAAGAGACTCTCCACTATCGAACCTTAATGATAGATTTAAAATCTGACATGAAAGGAAAGAATTTTGACAGGAAGTCTTAATTATCGTAGTCAAAATTTATAGTGCACAAGTGTTGAACTTCTAAAATTTAATTTCATTTTAAATTTATCCAAGCAGTTCCAACCTGATGTCAGGCTGGATAGGTGGGCCCTTCTGATTTGGCCTGTGCAGTTTGACATGTCTATCATACTATCTTTCGTAGCCTACCTATGAAGTATTTTAATCTTCAAGTTTTCACACAAGAACAAACATTTTTTCCCCAAAAGGCTTTTGTACAAGACAATCAAGTATTACAATGCCTGACATTCAAGTATTTCAATCAAGAACATCATATAGGTGAGACAAATTCAAATTTCAACTAACAAGAAATTTTTTTCTGCATAAATTGTAAAATAACATTTCCTTGTAACTATAAAAATATTAGGAGTAACTGTCTGCTTCAAGGGCCATTTCCCAAATGATTCAACACTAGATTATCTATCAACTCCATATAACCAATAAAGGTTAACAGAAAGTGAGCTGTG
The DNA here is from genome assembly GCA_903798325.1 of Fraxinus xanthoxyloides. Taxonomy (NCBI): domain Eukaryota; kingdom Viridiplantae; phylum Streptophyta; class Magnoliopsida; order Lamiales; family Oleaceae; genus Fraxinus; species Fraxinus xanthoxyloides. The sequence continues at coordinate 3,866 of CAIGRL010312180.1, forward strand.
CACATATCTGTACAGCTAAACAGCTCATTAAAGCTCTTTAGATGAGCGACAAAAAGCAATAAATACTTGCCAAAAGTTTCTTGTATGCCAACTCAATAAGTTTATCCATAGCAAGCTGCTCCAGATCCCTGCATATTAAGCATAATGTGTTTGTCATAACAAGATTTGAGCAAAAAATTGCAATTATTGGTGATAATAGGAAGATCAAATGCTCGTGAACAAAATCCAAGTTTAAAGTATTTACCGTAGGTCTACATCCTTGCCTTCTTCAACAGAATTGTATATTTTATCCAGGAATATCTTTTTCTTTCCATTCTAGAGTTTCAAGTGTAAGTAAGAGGAATACTCAGTAATAATTAAAGGACAAATTTTATGGCAGAATAATGATCGGCAAAGGCTTTAGATGGCTACTGATATGAAAATAAAGGTACTCCTAAAAATAATTCAATAATCTCAATTAAAAGGTTCAAAGAGATTATGGAAATGGTGGTGTGAGATAACCTGCTGATGGAGTCTCCTCTCCAGCTGATTGATATCCTGATTGATTACCATGTCCTCTCTGTCATCCAAGGCAGGCTATAGGCATCCCAGTGAGAATAGCAAAAATGAATACTTAAATGAATAAGAAACATCATGTAGAGATTGCATTTGTCGCTTAAACATGCAATTTATTGATAAAATTATTACATTTTCCAGAGAAAAAGCAGGAGAACGGGGAATGAGAACTTATGATGAAAACCTTTCAACTTAAAGATGAGAAACGTCACTTCAATCTCCATTATCTCTCCTAAAACAATAGCTTACCACAGTTTCTAAAAACAGGCCAACACTTTGCAGTTCCAGCACAAGTTTGTCTTCAAGACACATCTGCTCATATTGGCAATCAATGGAAGAAATGCCATAATTTGTTGACTGCAAACTTTCTGGACCATAATCACACCTTGAAAGTCTGACCAACACTTCCACCTCTGAATGCACATATCCACTATTCCCTTGCAGCAATTCTCCATTACGTGTACGATGTCGAACATTAGGGCTTCTGTCGTAGTCAGCATTTCCGTTACAAGAAATAAATATGTGCGCATTAGCATTTTTGGGAGTTTGGACACCAAAAACTGTCTCACAGAAGTCCAATCTATCTCGATATCTACTTTGAGTATCAATAAGGCAGGAATCACCAGGAATAGTACTTGGTCCTCCAAACCCATTTTCTTCAAATTCTTCAATTTCATCTTCTATGATAAGAGCAGATAGTATTCTTTGGTAAAGTGGAGTAACTGTGTCGTGTCTTTTCCCCGTGTCATGGCACCCAAACAAAGAAGAATCCTGTAATTGCTCAATAAATTCCACCATATTAGAGGAGTCCTTTGTCCCAGTTTGAATTGTCATCTGTTGATTTCTCTTTCCAGAAAGAGAATCAAATGCCGAATTTTTTTCATAGACATCAACCTGATAAAACAAGTTTGAATTTCAGATGAAGCAGATCCACAAACAAAAAATAGATGCAGAACCTTTTCCCTCCAATAATTTCATATTATCGTAATCTAAAGCCAAGAGGCTGCAAGGGCCAAAAGATGGCGTTTTATTGTTTTATGCATTCAATTATACATAAAATATTCATATTGAAACTATATTCAAAACAATAAAAAGAATAGGAGAGAAGAAAAGAAACCACATGTCATAAACCAATTTCACCTGAACATCATTGCCATGGCCAGAGAATTGAGATGGACTTACACACTCTTCAGCTAATTTCAGCTAGACAAAAACAACACAGAAAAGAGTCTCAATGACCATTTAAAATTAATCAAATAAGAAGGTGAGCTCTATTATAACACATTAACCTTTAAGGCAGTCACCTCTTGGAATAAGAATGATTTTTTGTCTGAACTAATAGAGGTAAACAATGTCTCAAATTTCTTCCAGAATGGGCTTGAACAGGCAAAAACTACAGCAAGTAAAAAAATTCCCAAGATCTATTTGAGAAAGAAATATAATGAATACGACAGAAAAACAATTGAAGCTTAACGCATACAGCTAGTATTGCAAGCCATATTCACAGCTGAGAAGAGCTCTTCATGGTCATCCTCTGCTTCCCCTGAAAAATCATAATGCATCAACAAAGTATTTCACAATCTTAAGAATTTCGAGAAACAAAAATCTGTTTACATGGGCTTCTTCCATTTGTCTTAGCTGTGGATTTTAGTTGTCTTTCGTTTGAGGCAAGCAGAAATGTCAATTAATCCTTCATATGACACATAATTCAAGCTGGTAAAACTGGTTTTAGTATGAATGTGAAGCCCCATAAATAATTCAGACTGACTTCAAACCTCCCATATACAGTATAACTTAAAAAATCTCAAGAAATGAGGTAAAATAAGCACAAGAAAGCAGTAGTTGATCCCATTTCAGACCAGCATAGTAGCTAACAACTGAGAGAGATAAATGAAAGACAAAAAGAGACACATGAAAACTGACAAATCCAACATGGTTAATGCAAAATCACTCTAAAATGTAGGAGAACAATTCTGCTAATAAATTGTATTTAAACATATACCATTAAAATCAGGAGAACCCCCATTTGCCACATGGCCAAGCCGAGAAAACCCTTTGCGATCTGATAGCTTCTTCAAAGTACGACCTGACTTGCTGTCAAAGTTTAACAAAAATCCCCATGAGAAACAAGAAAATTTCAATATAGGCAGAATTTCTCCTGTTACGAAAATCTCCAGTACCTTCCACTCTTGTCACAACCAGACCTCGCATTTGGCAGTGGCTTGGCAGTTGTTGGATTGTCCAACTTCTCTTTTATTGGTGAACTACTAGCCCTAGAAAATGGTGATACCCTTCCATTCTGCCCTTGTCTCCACACACCATCACCAATTTCTTCTTTAACCATAACTTTATTCTTTTTAGAAATTATTGCAGAAGGCCCAGCATCCTGACCAGCACTTGCACTTACAGCATTTTTGTCCACGGAGCCACTACCTATAGGTTTCTCCTTCATTCTGTTTTCACCAGAACCAGATTCATCACTTTCAGACATTCTCGCAGGGGATGAAACATTTCCAGATTTTGGATTGAAATTTTGGATTCCATTGGCTGCATCATTCGGGAGAAGAGAATTATTCCCACTAGAGCTTAATCTAGCACCAAACTCTGTAGGAGAGCATCCTTCAGACTGCAAGTTTAATCCATCGTGGTTTGACGCCGACAGAAGATTCGACCTCCTTGTACGAGAAATCTTCAGTGGCCTCTGACCAACCCATTGAGTTAAGGGTGGAGAAGATGATCCTGCAGGAATAGCGTGCGTGTGACTGCTAGCCCCATTAAATGAAGGGTTTTTGTTTATGCCTGGGGGTTGTTCCCAGCTCTCCATAGCTCCAGACACACGACGAACATTAGAAGCTGAATTGTTTGAAATTGCAGAACCAGTTCGAGGAGCCCTCGAGGCCTTTCCTTTAATTATTGGACTAGGACAAACTGTGTGATTGTCCTCAAGGGTATTCAACCTACAAGAAAAATCCAGTAAAAGTATCATCACCAGAAAATGGAGTTTTTAGGGCAAGAACAAATGATGGTTAGCCAAGGATATAGTCTTTTCTCACTCTAAGCATTATAGACAGAAAAGTTTGAACATACTTAATATTTCCTTTCCCCAATACTCGCTCCTTAGTTGTTCCAGCAGAAACATCCCTTGAAGGAACAGATTTTTCTGGTTCATTTTTTAGAGTTGCACGAGCACTAGAACTAGCAGGGGATGACGAAGAATCCAATTTGCTAGTGGAACTGGCACCGGTAGAAGCCCCTGATCTGTGAAAACAAGTTTCAAGGATTTAAACAGCGTTTATTGTGTTTCAATGTGTAGCTAAAAAATTAAATCCGAAACGTACTCACATTTGTCAAGAAAATCGCACTTTCTTTTCAACTTCAATAATCAAGTGATCAACCTAATAGAGTTTATTTTAGTAAAATAACACTCAGTGTAAGGTAAATTCAGTTTGATGGATAAACCCCAAACAGACTAAATAAACTACTGCGAGCCACTACTTCTGCCCATCCCCCGAAGTTTAGAAATCATGACATTAAGAGCCTGTTTGAGACACATTTTTATTGAAGAATGCATTTTGGAATTATAGATTGATGTAGATTATATGGTTAAAAAATAAGAGAAATTTTTGAGTTTGCGTATTTTATTGAAAAAGTGTGGTTAAAAATAAGAGGGAAAAATGTATTTTGGAAATAATGGGGATCAAACAAGGGCTAAGCTCAACTTTTAATTGGACTAAAACATTTAATTTCTTGTGAACATAATATCTTAATAATGTAATACACATAATCACTTTTCCCATGGATAAACAGACTAATAGACAATCACTTTTTCCATGGAGAAACAGAGTGTGTGCATCAATAGAAGTTTAATCATTTGATATAAAAATTAGTCAAACAATGAAAAGATAAAGAAAGAATTCTTTTTCAATATGTTTAGTATAAAAATAAAGAAATAACTAAAAATAGATTGATCATACGGTCACCAATATAAATCCCATGATTTACTCATGTCGTCAACTGTTTTTAGCTAAGAAATACTATTTAAAATTTTTTTTATGTCAATCCATACTTGTACAAATGAGAGATGCATCTCCAAAGTTTCATAATAGTATTTCTTCTAACACCATAGAAAATATTCTTATAGAAGCATATGAATTTTCAAGGATAACAGTTCGAGACTTCAAATATGTAGTTGAAAGGTCAACTCAGTAATGGCTAGATACCAGCAGCATCATTAAACAAAAATAAAGATACAAAAGAATAAAGGAAATGCAGTGGAACCATGAATCTTTACTACATAATATGAATGTAGGTACCTGAAACCGTGGGAGGAATCACAGGATAGCAGGCTTTGCTCATTGGCAAGCTTATGGTGTGCATTTCGTTTTGCTTCCCCATCATTGCCAATAGGTTTGGAAAAAGTTGCACCAACAGATCGCTTCCTTTTCATTCTCTTCTCCCAACCCTCTCCACCAGCAGGTAATTTCCTTATCTTTTCCTCAACCATATCAGAATCTGCACTATTATCTTTAAGCATATCTTGGTCTTTTGACACAACCAACGGCTGCCGTGGTAATCCATTACCACGGCATTCTGTCTGAGAGAGGAGGAAGATATAATCAATTCTCAAGAACATTAAAAAACATAACAGGGAAAAGTTATTCCCCAAAATAAAAGAAATCTGGAAAATGAATAGGTGAGATTAAACAATGCTCATGAAAACTAAATGTTTATTGTACCTATTAAATTTCTAATTTTTATGGAATGCCCATCTAAAAATGTCTGTTAAGTTTTTGTACTTTCTACTCGTGAGTCAAAATGTTGTAAACACAAACAGTTGAGGCTCTTGCTTCCATTCAATATCACATTTTTAACCCCCTTTCTCGGTGACAATGGTACATATAAAGGCAACCAAATGAAGTGAAGTGGAAATAGTCAAAGTAAACAGATTGAAAGTGATTGTGCCTCTCCTATCTTTTTAAATCAGAAACGAGAATTAAGTGTAAGAAATGCTGGAAACTCAACGAAAACAAATTTCAATTATCACGAACCCGAGTTTCTGCCACTGATGTGCGCACACGCTTATTCAGAATAACATTCTTAGGACGATCCTCGAATTTCTGGTTTCCACGTTCCAATGAGCTTCGGTTCATCTGGGTTCCAATCTTCAAGTTAGAACTACCTGATCTTTCATTGGTGGATAGTTCTTTTTGCTGCAGCTTCTTGGAGGTCATGCCCTCAAAATATTTGTTCAATTTATTTAAATGCTCATCCAACTTTTTTGCTCTACCACTACTCAAAAAGAAGAATGCAACATATTCAGGAACAAAAACAAAAAAAAGAGAATTAAAAATGTAAAGATATGTCGAATGTGGCTACATATATTTCAAGTTTACTAATTTACATCAAGAGCCAGTTCGACAATGTTAGCATAATTGCAAACAAAATACAGCTTAAACTAATTCAGGTTTGGTGATAGATGAATAAAACATGTTAACAGTCCAATAAAATATTCATCACCGTGACAGGAAATGGAGAGGGAGACATGGACGGGATCTCTAGGGTGTTGACTAGAAAACTTTAATGTCCAGCAGATCTCTGAAAGAACAAAGATAAAATGAAGAATAAAACTTACCTGGCTTTGACACAAGTATCTGCAACACTTGCCTTCAATCTCTTTAATTCGTCCATCACCTCTGGAGATGAATTCTTCAGATGAGCAGCACCGAAGGAGAAGTCTTCTGAGCTGCAGCCAACAGAAAAGTCCAGAACCCTCCTTAACTCACTAGACCGTGTACATTTTTTATCACTCATTACAATCGGCTCCAGCAGCAGACATTGAGACAATGTATGTAAATCCCCTGACAACATAGCACCCCCCCTAGATGTAGCCTTCCCAGAACCAAACATCCTACTTTCTGCACCCTCTCTGAAGCTTCCAGACCTATCCAGTACCGGACTAGGATAACTCCCTCTTTGCCCAATTTGATAGTTCCCTGTAAAACTAGATTCAGGGCTAGCCGAAGTCAATTCGAATCTTGAATTTCCAGCCATTATCAAAACTCAGTGTTCAGATCTCATATCTACAGAGCCTTCCCCTCAAAAGTGAGCATTGTAAGTAAATCTACTTCAGCAGCTACTTATGGTACCTAAGAAGAATAAGCCATTAATAGCAAGTATAAGCCAAAGTTAACAGTACCAACTTTCAGAAATTAATAACAATCTATCGATTCATTTTTTTTTTTATTAGTTAACTCTACACAAGCTATTATGAAAGGTTGCCGGAAACTTGAATGAAAAATCAGATAGAAATATGCAATTAGTACTCCATTAAAGTGGACAAATTTTCCTGAAAAACATCGGATTTAAATATCTAAATATATTTCTGGAAATCACTACTGTACTGGATGTCTATAAGAATTATACACCGATTAAAATCAAAAACGAAAACTGAAAGCCAGAATTCTGCTAGCGATGCCCGTCAGTACACATTTAATGTTTGAATCTCCTCTCAGTAAATTTGTATTTCTTAAAAAAACAACTAGAACCATATTTTGATTTTAAATTAAGTGCAAACATAAAGAAAAAATTGAAGACCCAGAATACAATACAAAACAGAGAAAAAATCATAGCTTTTATGCCACTGAACTTATAAAATAAAACGGAAAAATTCAATTATAAACTAAAGCATGATCAATCAACCGAACTGTAATACTTCAACAATTAATCCATACGCTCAAAACCCTAATTTAAGCAAAGTGAAAATCACGGTTTTATCCATGAATCCCCATTTCTTAACAAATTTAACACCGAGTGCACTACATTCAATCCAATTCAATTACGGTTCACTGTAAGAGAAACAAGAAATTTACCAGCATACTTCGATCGAGCTGGATCGAAGAGAGAGAAAAGGAAAATGGAAGAAGAGAGAAGGTAAAAGCTCAACAACGGAAGACGCACGACTGTACCGGTTTGATAGTGATTAATTTTAATCTCAGTCAACATATTTCGTGAATTTGATGACAAATTCTATTAAAATTTACATTAAATCTGATTTTAATAAGTGCCAAACGGAATATATTATTCTTGCCCTTTCTCCAATTTCATTAAGTGGTCATGCTATAGTTCTACTTTATTTATATATATATATATACACACTAGTTAAATTCCCGTACAATGTACGAGTTTTGATATTTTAAGGTAATGTTAGTGTATAAATATTAATGAGAAGTTAAATTATTATTGTGAAAGTTAAGTAAGTTTTTATTTAACATAATAATTAGTAAAATTTACAATATTCTAGTAAAATTTGGAACATTCTTATGCGATTGAAAATTGGTTTGTAAAAATATCTTGGTCATATTTCATTTCTTTTGACTTCTAGTTGCATCCAATTAACCCTTAGTATTCTCGAATCTTTATTATGAGTTTCGACACAACTTTTGAGTATGTATACTTTAGCTTCCAAACTTTGAATTTTGCTCATTTTTCGTAAATGTACTAAATGCTTATAGTTTTAGGTCCAAATAAATGTATAAAATATACTTATCAATAGTGAAAGAACCGACTTCAACTACGCGTACAAATGCTTATTTCATGCGGGTTGTTAATGTTTCAAATGAGTAAACGTGATTATTTGTAACTACATGTTGATTTCAATGTGACACTTGAATGCAAAATGCACTATTGAAGTGATCTTCTAATTCATACAAGTAAAGAGATATAGGGTCGGGAAGAAAAAGTTTGAGCTTGACGGAAATCACTTAAATATTGCACACAGTGCAATTAGCAGTACATTGATACAAAGGATTAGGACAACAGAATTCACCTCGAATTCATTGAACACTAATTGACGTAAACTAAAGTAGATAGAAAAAACGTGCAATTCAAGACTTCATATGCACATTTAAGTTCCAACTCCATTGTCCACCATTGACAGAAAGCTTGATGTAACAAAACAAATATCAAAACGATTGTGCAGTATAAAAGAGGTTAAAAACACAGTTATACTTAGAAGTTATTGCGTTAATTATTTGGTGTCACGAAAAGTAATTTACTAAGGCATTACTGATTTTATAACTGAAATATTACTTAAAGGAACAAAAAATACTACATCTAAATGGTTAAAGAATCTGTAACTTTAGCTTGCGATGATCACACACAGTTTTCATCATGACTATGTGCTCCTTGTCATTAAGAAGATCCTACTCAATGTTGGTTATGGTAGAAATTTTTGACTTAAGTTCACAAAAGCATATGAAATTAACAAGGACATATGATAATGTTTAACAAAAACAATCTTGCTAGTTTATAATTAAACAATAACACATATTCGCTATGAAGGTGGAGCAAGAACGATAATGTGAGCGAAACTTTTGAAAGCATACGATGACATAAGTTACTCGAAATTTTCAAAAATTTAATCTCATTGACTCTTCTTTATAGAAAGGAGATGATGTCATAAAGGAATAGATGTTATATGTTACGATGCATCAATTGCTAACATTAGTATTCAACATTCGTGTTTTTTATTATAGTCTCGTTCATCAATTTTTTCGTAGTTTCTTTTTCTTTTTATATCTTCCTCCATTTGTTAGTTATGTTTTAAAATATATCAAATGCACTCCAATATAATTTTTCAATCCTTGTTATAAAACCAGTTTTTGAGTGTCGAAATCTGATATACAATGATGAATAATGAATGGATAAGATGGTGTGACAATAATAATTAGGTGTTGTGTTTTTTCAAAAGTTGATCTTCAAGCCTATTGTTGAATTCTTGTAATTGATTCCTTCTCTCAAAATATAGGAATTAGTTTCTTCTTCTTGATGAATTTAATGATAATATT